>JAXIVJ010013357.1:0-35000 GCA_036785665.1 Chirona hameri | reverse complement strand
TGTATGTAGTATGTATGTATGTATGTATGTATGTATGTATGTATGTATGTATGTATGTATGTATGTATGTATGTATGTATGTATGTATGTATGTATGTATGTATGTATGTATGTATGTATGTATGTATGTATGTATGTATGTATGTATGTATGTATGTATGTATGTATGTATGTATGTATGTATGTATGTATGTATGTATGTATGTATGTATGTATGTATGTATGTATGTATGTATGTATGTATGTATGTATGTATGTATGTATGTATGTATGTATGTATGTATGTATGTATGTATGTATGTATGTATGTATGTATGTATGTATGTATGTATGTATGTATGTATGTATGTATGTATGTATGTATGTATGTATGTATGTATGTATGTATGTATGTATGTATGTATGTATGTATGTATGTATGTATGTATGTATGTATGTATGTATGTATGTATGTATGTATGTATGTATGTATGTATGTATGTATGTATGTATGTATGTATGTATGTATGTATGTATGTATGTATGTATGTATGTATGTATGTATGTATGTATGTATGTATGTATGTATGTATGTATGTATGTATGTATGTATGTATGTATGTATGTATGTATGTATGTATGTATGTATGTATGTATGTATGTATGTATGTATGTATGTATGTATGTATGTATGTATGTATGTATGTATGTATGTATGTATGTATGTATGTATGTATGTATGTATGTATGTATGTATGTATGTATGTATGTATGTATGTATGTATGTATGTATGTATGTATGTATGTATGTATGTATGTATGTATGTATGTATGTATGTATGTATGTATGTATGTATGTATGTATGTATGTATGTATGTATGTATGTATGTATGTATGTATGTATGTATGTATGTATGTATGTATGTATGTATGTATGTATGTATGTATGTATGTATGTATGTATGTATGTATGTATGTATGTATGTATGTATGTATGTATGTATGTATGTATGTATGTATGTATGTATGTATGTATGTATGTATGTATGTATGTATGTATGTATGTATGTATGTATGTATGTATGTATGTATGTATGTATGTATGTATGTATGTATGTATGTATGTATGTATGTATGTATGTATGTATGTATGTATGTATGTATGTATGTATGTATGTATGTATGTATGTATGTATGTATGTATGTATGTATGTATGTATGTATGTATGTATGTATGTATGTATGTATGTATGTATGTATGTATGTATGTATGTATGTATGTATGTATGTATGTATGTATGTATGTATGTATGTGTATGTATGTATGTATGTATGTATGTATGTATGTATGTATGTATGTATGTATGTATGTATGTATGTATGTATGTATGTATGTATGTATGTATGTATGTATGTATGTATGTATGTATGTATGTATGTATGTATGTATGTATGTATGTATGTATGTATGTATGTATGTATGTATGTATGTATGTATGTATGTATGTATGTATGTATGTATGTATGTATGTATGTATGTATGTATGTATGTATGTATGTATGTATGTATGTATGTATGTATGTATGTATGTATGTATGTATGTATGTATGTATGTATGTATGTATGTATGTATGTATGTATGTATGTATGTATGTATGTATGTATGTATGTATGTATGTATGTATGTATGTATGTATGTATGTATGTATGTATGTATGTATGTATGTATGTATGTATGTATGTATGTATGTATGTATGTATGTATGTATGTATGTATGTATGTATGTATGTATGTATGTATGTATGTATGTATGTATGTATGTATGTATGTATGTATGTATGTATGTATGTATGTATGTATGTATGTATGTATGTATGTATGTATGTATGTATGTATGTATGTATGTATGTATGTATGTATGTATGTATGTATGTATGTATGTATGTATGTATGTATGTATGTATGTATGTATGTATGCATGCATGCATGCATGCATGCATGCATGCATGCATGCATGCATGCATGCATGCATGCATGCATGCATGCATGCATGCATGCATGCATGCATGCATGCATGCATGTATGTATGTATGTATGTATGTATGTATGTATGTATGTATGAATGTATGTATGTATGAATGTATGTATGTATGTATGTATGTATGTATGTATGTATGTATGTATGTATGTATGTATGTATGTATGTATGTATGTATGTATGTATGTATGTATGTATGTATGTATGTATGTATGTATGTATGTATGTATGTATGTATGTATGTATGTATGTATGTATGTATGTATGTATGTATGTATGTATGTATGTATGTATGTATGTATGTATGTATGTATGTATGTATGTATGTATGTATGTATGTATGTATGTATGTATGTATGTATGTATGTATGTATGTATGTATGTATGTATGTATGTATGTATGTATGTATGTATGTATGTATGTATGTATGTATGTATGTATGTATGTATGTATGTATGTATGTATGTATGTATGTATGTATGTATGTATGTATGTATGTATGTATGTATGTATGTATGTATGTATGTATGTATGTATGTATGTATGTATGTATGTATGTATGTATGTATGTATGTATGTATGTATGTATGTATGTATGTATGTATGTATGTATGTATGTATGTATGTATGTATGTATGTATGTATGTATGTATGTATGTATGTATGTATGTATGTATGTATGTATGTATGTATGTATGTATGTATGTATGTATGTATGTATGTATGTATGTATGTATGTATGTATGTATGTATGTATGTATGTATGTATGTATGTATGTATGTATGTATGTATGTATGTATGTATGTATGTATGTATGTATGTATGTATGTATGTATGTATGTATGTATGTATGTATGTATGTATGTATGTATGTATGTATGTATGTATGTATGTATGTATGTATGTATGTATGTATGTATGTATGTATGTATGTATGTATGTATGTATGTATGTATGTATGTATGTATGTATGTATGTATGTATGTATGTATGTATGTATGTATGTATGTATGTATGTATGTATGTATGTATGTATGTATGTATGTATGTATGTATGTATGTATATATATATATATATATATATATATATATATATATATATATATATATATATATATATATATATATATATATATATATATATATATATATATATATATATATATATATATATATATATATATATATATATATATATATATATATATATATATATATATATATATATATATATATATATATATATATATATATATATATATATATATATATATATATATATATATAGCATGAGCCTTGTGGTCGCTCTGTGACCTCAACGTCGCGTGACCTGAGGTCACCCGGTGCAGTCCACGTCAGATCGACCAAGACATAACACCTTACTTCTCATATTTCGATGAAAATACATGTCGGGGGTTATCTGGGCCGTACATTCACGCTGTTAAATTTTCAGCTTCCTCCGTCGAATGGTTTTGGAGTTATAGCCTCAGGCATATTTTCGATGTCGCGCAAAGCTCTCATTTTCAGCGGGCGATATCTCCCAAATATATAATTCGAATTATAGGAACCTATATATTGTCAGAATCTCCATTGACCACAAATTAATGTAACGTGTTTGTATTTGTCTTAAATTTTCGCAATTTTGACAAATGACCTAGTCAGGTCACGTGATTTCGTAATCTTCTCAGTTAAAGGGAAATAATGACCTTTTTCCACAAAAATGGAGTTAGCACTTGAAATCGCCAGACGAGACCAAAATATATTGTAAATTCATCACATTTTGCATGTAAACTTTCCTACCGAAAGATATTTCAAGTTAAAGTTGATAAGCGTTCCACACTTTTAACGACCGGTACTTGCAAGTACTTTTGGTCCTCATCAAACTGCGGGCTTTTCCCGTATGTTTTGTTTACGCAACGGAGTGGAAAATATATTGTGCGTTCTGCTTGTTGTGATTATATGCCCGGCGATCTTCTAAAACTAACAGCGATTGAAAAAAGTGGCAATAAAATCGGAAGCTCATCGATGCACATCAACGGCGGCATAGTTAGTGGTTGCGACCCTCAATTTTTGGAAATCGATTCATTTGTTTTCAACATTAGGAGTATTGTATAATTTGTATGTGGCTGTATATAACACTATGCTGTATATTATCATGAAAAATAATAATTTTTCCCAAAAAAACTAACAAACAATAACACAAAACTGGCAATTAAATCGGAAGCTCATTGATGCACATCGACGGCGACCTATTTAGCGTCGGCAATTTGTTTACAAAGTCATTGTCATGCTTCTCGGCGCACTTAACCATTGTGGCGAGTTGTTCCTGATTAGTATACCCAAGTCCCGTAGCAGGCTTTGTTAATGACGTCACTGGTGCCATTTTTGTGTAGCATTGCAAAATATATCTGATTTTGAGTTGAAAGCTAATTACAGACTTATTCACATTATTGTTTTTAAGTTTGAATTTTCTTGTTAATCATTATTAAAGGTATTTTATCACTGTATTTCATAGTAGTTGACACTTCAGAAACTTGTGACGTAATAGTATTGTATCCAATATGCATTTCCCTCACCTTTTGCTATTGTGGCGCAGTGCCGAGTGCTTTGCGAATACTAGCTTGCCTGGGGTTCAATTAATTCCGCCCTGATTATATTCGAGTTGGTATAGTTTGCATGTTGTTGTTATTCATGACTTATACTGATAGTCAGTCATGCATCACGGATGCTTCACGGATTGCTTCACGGATCAGAGCGCTGGTCGATCGCACGCTAGTAGCGCTTTCGTTATCCATGGCAACCAGGCGTGAGCCAATGAAAAGCCAGAACGTATTCCCTTTCTGGCTTTTGATTGGCTGACGCCTGGTTGCCATGGAGAACGAAAGCGCTACTAGTGTGTGTCCGAGCAGCGCTCAGTTTGATCGGAAACGTCACAGAGCCTCCAAAAATGTCGCAATCGATGTAAACAATGGTAGGGAAGGACGAATTTGTCAATGACCTTCATGAAGTACACAAGGTACTTGTTTTGTATTTTTTTCTCCAAACTTACGACTTTGAATTTGGCAATAATTTTATTTAATTCTTAAATTTAAATAAAATAATTGTAAAACCATAACGGTAGCCTAAGAAATTGTTGCTAACAAAATCAAAAGGTCATTATTTCCCTTTAAAATTCGTGATTTATTAGGTGGAATAGGGGGGGTGCAGGCCCTTCGAATCACGTGATACCTATTACCCTCAGTGATCAATATCACATGACATAATTCAATATTTCGCCGATAGGCATCTGTGGATCCTCAAGAAATCAGATTGTCGTATCATTATTTGCAGACCGAGAATGCTATACAAGTAGCTAAAAGAGTCTTTAGAGATATAAATGTTCAACTTTGTCAAATAAAACGAAAAATTCCAACAAATTATATATTGTCAAGCCAAGCCAGGTGATTTCGGAAATCAACCTCAGGCCACGTGACCTTGAGGTCATGGAGTGACCTGCAGGGGTCCTGCTGTGTATCACTGAATGTACCTTGACGAGGCAAATATAATACTGTTGAGTTTAGCTCTCTAGCACAATTACGTGCAAAGTTATTACCAAAGAACCAAAGACATACTGGTGACCATGATTTTTCCAAATAAAAAATCTAAATAAAATAGAGAAAACCCTATCTCTATTTTTTTTTACCATCGAAGACTTGTGTATCAAAATCGATTATGGTATGGAAAAAATCCTTATTGTAAATGGCGACATTATAAAATCACGTGATCTGACCTGATATCACATGTTAAAATTCCAAAATTTTCGAATTTGCAAAAAAGGATTATATCGTATTAATCTACGATGTCTGACGATTCTGATGATGTATAGGTTTATATGACTCCCATGATTTAGATGAGAGATATCGCCCGCTGAAAATTATAGCTTTGCGCGACATCAAAAAATGCCCGAGGCTATAACTCGAAAGCCATTCGACGGACGGGGCTGACAATGTCACAGCGTGAATCTACGGCCCAGATTACCCCCGACACGTAGTTTTATCGGAAATCTGAGATGTAGTGTGTTATGGCTCGGTCGATCTGTCATGGAATGCCCCAGCTGTCAGTGATAATACTGCCCAGGCACACTGTGTTCAGATGTTGGCAGTGGCGATCACAACACTTGTTCACACCACGCTATTGTTTAGACAGCCGAAGCGTCGGTGAAATAATACAAGACCATGGTCCCTGAGTCGGGCCAATTCGAGCAGCACTGCGTCCGACTGTTGATAATCACAACTGGATACTACTGGTGATAATACCCGTGTATTGGGATTTTAGGGTGCGCCGACTCCTCAGGTCATTTTGCGCCAACAGCCGTATGTTACGTAGGTGGTTTATTTGTTTTACTAACTGTTGACATATTCAGACTTGAGCCGTCAAAAAACGAGAGGGATTTGTAATCATGAAATTATGTTTTTCCATATTGAAATGATGTTTTTCCTCCGTATTGTTTTTTTTCCGATTTTTTTATATTGTTTTTTTCTATTTCCGAATGAGAGCCGCCTCTATATTGTTTCCTTCCAATGGCGGCAATCCAGTAAATTGTGACTTTAGCCCCGAGTGAAATAAATAAATAAACATCACAATACTGCAAATATAAAACTTCTCATCACACACCAGTTTCAAACATTGCCTGCCCCCCCCCCCCCACTGTTGACAATAATAATGCAAGGTTATGAAAATACCAAATTGAGATTTTTGACGATTCCAGAGTGTAAAATGACACTAGGGCCCCGAATACGTCATCAATTAATACAACATTTGACGCCAATTTAAATAATTATAATTTATTTTTGCAAGCACCGTAGTACTTGAGACCTTATAGCTGCTGGTAATTGACATGGCAGCTTGCAAAATGTGTATGCTCTTGTGAAAGAGCATGTCCGGTGGCGAGGGCCTACTGAAAATAATATTTCCGAGAAATTAATGATAACCACTAGAGCATCAGTACCGGATCGTGTAACTGCAACATTGACGCCAGCTGACTGTACCCTTAAGCCTATCAGGCCAAGGTGCGCCTGACTTACTGACCGAATTGACGATGTTGGCGATCTGCTTGGTTCGTCGAACGGTGGCCTTGAGGTCGTCTCCGTTCTCGTGGTACACCTCCTGGTCCACCACCAACACCAGCTCCACGTAGCGAGAGCGACGGTCCGAGTTGTACGGTCCGCGGGGCCGGGACGACCGTTTCACCTGGACACAGGCACAGGCAGAGTCACGGTGTGCTCAGCAACATTTGATTCAGCACGTTGCCCTGACAATATGATGTGCCTGTAATGCCCGGCTTCAAGCTAATAATTGTGTAAGTAGTTAAACACATCACCGTTACTTATCCAGAATGCCTAATGACAATTTGCAGTTGGGTCAAAGCGCTTCACATTTCGCTTGAAAGCAAACATGTGTTACGATTGGCTTGTTGACTGTGTGGCACGAGACTAGCTATACACGACATTCTCAATAACATACCCACGAGACTAGGTATACACGACATTCTCAATAGCATACCCACGAGACTAGGTATACACGACATTCTCAATAACATACCCACGAGACTAGGTATACACGACATTCTCAATAGCATACCCACGAGAGTAGGTATACACGACATTCTCAATAGCATACCCACGAGACTAGGTACACACGACATTCTCAATAACATACCCACGAGACTAGGTATACACGACATTCTCAATAGCATACCCACGAGACTAGGTATACACGACATTCTCAATAGCATACCCACGAGACTAGGTATACACGACATTCTCAATAACATACCCACGAGACTAGGTATACACGACATTCTCAATAGCATACCCACGAGACTAGGTATACACGACATTCTCAATAGCATACCCACGAGACTAGGTACACACGACATTCTCAATAGCACACCCACGAGACTAGGTATACACGACATTCTCAATAGCATACCCACGAGACTAGCTATACACGACATTATCAATAACATACCCACGAGACTAGGTATACACGACATTCTCAATAGCATACCCACGAGACTAGGTATACACGACATTCTCAATAACATACCCACGAGACTAGGTATACACGACATTCTCAATAGCATACCCACGAGACTAGGTATACACGACATTCTCAATAGAATACCCACGAGACTAGGTATACACGACATTCTCAATAACATACCCACGAGACTAGGTACAAACGACAGTCTCAATAACATACCCACGAGACTAGGTACACACGACATTCTCAATAACATACCCACGAGACTAGGTATACACGACATTCTCAATAACATACCCACGAGACTAGGTACACACGACATTCTCAATAGCATACCCACGAGACTAGGTATACACGACATTCTCAATAGCATACCCACGAGACTAGGTATACACGACATTCTCAATAGCATACCCACGAGACTAGGTACACACGACATTCTCAATAGCATACCCACGAGACTAGGCACACACGACATTCTCAATAGCATACCCACGAGACTAGCTATACACGACATTATCAATAACATACCCACGAGACTAGGTATACACGACATTCTCAATAGCATACCCACGAGACTAGGTATACACGACATTCTCAATAGCATACCCACGAGACTAGGTATACACGACATTCTCAATAGCATACCCACGAGACTAGGTATACACGACATTCTCAATAGCATACCCACGAGACTAGGTACACACGACATTCTCAATAGCATACCCACGAGACTAAGCATACACGACATTCTCAATAGCATACCCACGAGACTAGCTATACACGACATTATCAATAGCATACCCACGAGACTAGGTACACACGACATTCTCAATAGCATACCCACGAGACTAGGTATACACGACATTCTCAATAGCATACCCACGAGACTAGGTACACACGACATTCTCAATAGCATACCCACGAGACTAGGTATACACGACATTCTCAATAGCATACCCACGAGACTAGGTATACACGACATTCTCAATAACATACCCACGAGACTAGGTACACACGACATTCTCAATAGCATACCCACGAGACTAGGTATACACGACATTCTCGATAGCATACCCACGAGACTAGGTATACACGACATTCTCAATAACATACCCACGAGACTAGGTATACACGACATTCTCAATAGCATACCCACGAGACTAGGTACACACGACAGTCTCAATAGCATACCCACGAGACTAGGTACACACGACATTCTCAATAGCATACCCACGAGACTAAGTATACACGACATTCTCAATTGCATACCCACGAGACTAGGTACACACGACAGTCTCAATAACATACCCACGAGACTAGGTACACACGACATTCTCAATAACATACCCACGAGACTAGGTATACACGACATTCTCAATAACATACCCACGAGACTAGGTACACACGACATTCTCAATAGCATACCCACGAGCCTAGGTATACACGACATTCTCAATAGCATACCCACGAGACTAGGTATACACGACATTCTCAATAGCATACCCACGAGACTAGGTATACACGACATTCTCAATAGCATACCCACGAGACTAGGTACACACAACATTCTCAATAGCATACCCACGAGACTAGGTATACACGACATTCTCAATAGCATACCCACGAGACTAGGTATACACGACATTCTCAATAGCATACCCACGAGACTAGGTATACACGACATTCTCAATAGCATACCCACGAGACTAGGTATACACGACATTCTCAATAGCATACCCACGAGACTAGGTATACACGACATTCTCAATAGCATACCCACGAGACTAGGTATACACGACATTCTCAATAGCATACCCACGAGACTAGGTACACACGACATTCTCAATAGCATACCCACGAGACTAGGTACACATGACATTCTCAATAGCATACCCACGAGAATAGGTATACACGACATTCTCAATAGCATACCCACAAGACGAGGTACACACGACATTATCAATAGCATACCCACGAGAATAGGTACACACGACATTCTCAATAGCATACCCACGAGACTAGGTATACATGATATTCTCAATAGCATACCCACGAGACTAGGTACACACGACATTCTCAATAGCATACCCACGAGACTAGGTATATACGACATTCTCAATAGCATACCCACGAGACTAGGTACACACGACATTCTCAATAGCATACCCACGAGACTAGGTATACACGACATTCTCAATAGCATACCCACGAGACTAGGTACACACGACATTCTCAATAACATACCCACGAGACTAGGTAAACACGACATTATCAATAGCATACCTACGAGACTAGGTACACACGACATTCTCAATAGCATATCCACGAGACTAGGTATACACGACATTCTCAAAAGCATACCCACGAGACTAGGTACACACGACATTCTCAATAGCATACCCACGAGACTAGGTATACACGACATTCTCAATAGCATACCCACGAGACTAGGTACACACGACATTCTCAATAGCATACCCACGAGACTAGGTATACACGACATTCTCAATAGCATACCCACGAGACTAGGTACACACGACATTCTCAATAGCATACCCACGAGACTAGGTATACACGACATTATCAATAGCATACCCACGAGACTAGGTATACACGACATTCTCAATAGCATACCCACGAGACTAGGTACACACGACATTCTCAATAACATACCCACGAGACTAGGTACACGCGACATTCTCAATAGAATACCCACGAGACTAGGTATACACGACATTCTCAATAGCATACCCACGAGACTAGGTACACACGACATTCTCAATAGCATACCCACGAGACTAGGTATACACGACATTCTCAATAGCATACCCACGAGACTAGGTACACACGACATTCTCAATAGCATACCCACGAGACTAGGTATACACGACATTCTCAATAGCATACCCACGAGACTAGGTATACACGACATTCTCAATAGCATACCCACAAGACTAGGTACACACGACATTCTCAATAACATACCCACGAGACTAGGTACACACGACATTCGCAATGACATACCCACGAGACTAGGTACACACGACATTCTCAATAGCATACCCACGAGACTAGGTACACACGACAGTCTCAATAGCATACCCACGAGACTAGGTACACACGAAAGTCTAAATAACATACCCACGAGACTAGGTACACGCGACATTCTCAATAGCATACCCACGAGACTAGGTACACACGACATTCTCAATAGCATACCCACGAGACTAGGTACACACGACATTCTCAATAGCATACCCACGAGACTAGGTACACACGACATCCTCAATAGCATACCCACGAGACTAGGTACACACGACATTCTCAATAGCATACCCACGAGACTAGGTACATACAACATCCTCAATAGCATACCCACGAGACTAGGTACACACGACATTCTCAATAACATACCCACGAGACTAGGTACACACGACATTCTCAATAGCATACCCACGAGACTAGGTACACACGACATTCTCAATAACATACCCACGAGACTAGGTACACACGACACTCTCAATAACATACCCACGAGACTAGGTGCACACGACAGTCTCAATAGCATACCCACGAGACTAGGTACACACGACAGTCTCAATAGCATACCCACGAGACTAGGTACACACGACATTATCAATAACATACCCACGAGACTAGGTACACACGACATTATCAATAACATACCCACGAGAATAGGTACACACGACATTCTCAATAACATACCCACGAGACTAGGTATACACGACATTATCAATAACATACCCACGAGACTAGGTACACACGACATTCTCAATAGCATACCCACGAGACTAGGTACACACGACAATCTCAATAACATACCCACGAGACTAGGTACACACGACATTCTCAATAGCATACCCACGAGACTAGGTACACACGACAGTCTCAATAGCATACCCACGAGACTAGGTACACACGACATTCTCAATAACATACCCACGAGACTAGGTACACACGACATTCTCAATAGCATACCCACGAGACTAGGTACACACGACATTCCATACCCACGAGACTAGGTATACACAACATTATCAATAACATACCCACGAGACTAGGTACACACGACATTCTCAATAACATACCCACGAGACTAGGTACACACGACATTCTCAATAACATACCCACGAGACTAGGTACACACGACAGTCTCAATAGCATACCCACGAGACTAGGCACATACGACAGTCTCAATAGCATACCCACGAGACTAGGTATACACGACATGGTCAATAACATACCCACGAGACTAGGTATACACGACATTCTCAATAACATACCCACGAGACTAGGTACACACGACAGTCTCAATAGCATACCCACGAGACTAGGTACACACGACAGTCTCAATAGCATACCCACGAGACTAGGTACACACGACATTCTCAATAACATACCAACGAGACTAGGTATACAAGACATTATCAATAACATACCCACGAGACTAGGTACACACGACAGTCTCAATAGCATACCCACGAGACTAGGTACACACGACAGTCTCAATAGCATACCCACAAGACTAGGTATACACGACATTCTCAATAACATACCCACGAGACTAGGTATACACGACATTCTCAATAACATACCCACGAGACTAGGTACACACGACAGTCTCAATAGCATACCCAAGAGACTAGATACACACGAGAGTGTCAATAGCATACCCACGAGACTAGGTACACACGACATTCTCAATAGCATACCCACGAGACTAGGTATACACGACATTCTCAATAGCATACCCACGAGACTAGGTATACACGACATTCTCAATAGCATACCCACGAGACTAGGTACACACGACATTCTCAATAGCATACCCACGAGACTAGGTATACACGACATTCTCAATAGCATAGCCACGAGACTAGCTATACACGACATTATCAATAACATACCCACGAGACTAGATACACACGACATTCTCAATAGCATACACACGAGACTAGGTATACACGACATTCTCAATAGCATACCCACGAGACTAGGTACACACGACATTCTCAATAGCATACCCACAAGACTAGGTATACACGACATTCTCAGTAACATACCCACGAGACTAGGTACACACGACATTCTCAATAACATACCCACGAGACTAGGTATACACGACATTCTCAATAGCATACCCACGAGACTAGGTACACACGACATTCTCAATAGCATACCCACGAGACTAGGTATACACGACATTCTCAATAGCATACCCACGAGACTAGGTACACACGACATTCTCAATAGCATACCCACGAGACTAGGTACACACGACATTCTCAATAGCATACCCACGAGACTAGGTATACACGACATTCTCAATAGCATACCCACGAGACTAGGTACACACGACATTCTCAATAGCATACCCACGAGACTAGGTATACACGACATTCTCAATAGCATACCCACGAGACTAGGTACACACGACATTCTCAATAGCATACCCACGAGACTAGGTATACACGACATTCTCAATAGCATACCCACGAGACTAGGTACACACAACATTCTCAATAACATACCCACGAGACTAGGTACACACGACATCCTCAATAGCATACCCACGAGACTAGGTACACACGACATTCTCAATAACATACCCACGAGACTAGGTACACACGACATTCTCAATAGCATACCCACGAGACTAGGTACACACGACATTCTCAATAACATACCCACGAGACTAGGTACACACGACATTCTCAATAACATACCCACGAGACTAGGTATACACGACATTATCAATAACATACCCACGAGACTAGGTACACACGACATTCTCAATAGCATACCCACGAGACTAGGTACACACGACAGTCTCAATAACATACCCACGAGACTAGGTACACACGACATTCTCAATAGCATACCCACCAGACTAGGTACACACGACAGTCTCAATAGCATACCCACGAGACTAGGTACACACGACATTCTCAATAGCATACCCACGAGACTAGGTACACACGACATTCTCAATAGCATACCCACGAGACTAGGTACACGCGACATTCCATACCCACGAGACTAGGTATACACAACATTATCAATAACATACCCACGAGACTAGGTACACACGACATTCTCTATAACATACCCACGAGACTAGGTACACACGACATTCTCAATAACATACCCACGAGACTAGGTACACACGACAGTCTCAATAGCATACCCACGAGACTAGGCACACACGACAGTCTCAATAGCATACCCACGAGACTAGGTACACACGACATTCTCAATAGCATACCCACGAGACTAGGTATACACGACATTATCAATAGCATACCCACGAGACTAGGTATACACGACATTCTCAATAACATACCCACGAGACTAGGTATACACGACATTCTCAATAGCATACCCACGAGACTAGGTATACACGACATTATCAATAGCATACCCACGAGACTAGGTATACACGACATTCTCAATAACATACCCACGAGACTAGGTATACACGACATTCTCAATAACATACCCACGAGACTAGGTACACACGACAGTCTCAATAGCATACCCACGAGACTAGGTACACACGACAGTCTCAATAGCATACCCACGAGGCTAGGTACACACGACATTCTCAATAGCATACCTACGAGACTAGGTATACACGACATTATCAATAACATATCCACGAGACTAGGTACACACGACAGTCTCAATAGCATACCCACGAGACTAGGTACACACGACAGTCTCAATAGCATACCCACAAGACTAGGTATACACGACATTCTCAATAACATACCCACAAGACTAGGTATACACGACATTCTCAATAACATACCCACGAGACTAGGTACACACGACAGTCTCAATAGCATACCCACGAGACTAGGTACACACGACAGTGTCAATAGCATACCCAGGAGACTAGGTACACACGACATTCTCAATAGCATACCCACGAGACTAGGTACACACGACATTCTCAATAGCATACCCACGAGACTAGGTACACACGACAGTCTCAATAGCATACCCACGAGACTAGGTATACACGACATTCTCAATAACATACCCACGAGACTAGGAATACACGACATTCTCAATAACATACCCACGAGACTAGGTACACACGACATTCTCAATAACATACCCACGAGACTAGGTACACACGACAGTCTCAATAGCATACCCACGAGACTAGGTACACACGACATTCTCAATAACATACCCACGAGACTAGGTACACACGACATTCTCAATAACATACCAACGAGACTAGGTATACAAGACATTCTCAATAGCATACCCACGAGACTAGGTATACACGACATTCTTAATAACATACCCACGAGACTAGGTACACACGACATTCTCAATAACATACCCACGAGACTAGGTACACACGACATTCTCAATAGCATACCCACGAGACTAGGTACACAAGACATTCTCAATAACATACCCACGAGACTAGGTACACACGACAGTCTTAATAACATACCCACGAGACTAGGTACACACGACATTCTCAATAACATACCCACGAGACTAGGTACACACAACATTCTCAATAACATACCCACGAGACTAGGTACACACGACAGTCTCAATAGCATACCCACGAGACTAGGTACACACGACAGTCTCAATAGCATACCCACGAGACTAGGTACACACGACTTTCTCAATAACATACCCACGAGACTAGGTACACACGACATTCTCAATAGCATACCCACGAGACTAGGTACACACGACATTCTCAATAGCATACCCACGAGACTAGGTCCACACGACAGTATCAATAACATACCCACGAGACTAGGTACACACGACATTCTCAATAGCATACCCACGAGACTAGGTACACACGACATTCTCAATAACATACCCACGAGACTAGGTATACACGACATTTTCAATAACATACCCACGAGACTAGGTACACACGACACTCTCAATAACATACCCACGAGACTGGGTATACACGAGTCTCAATAACATACCCACGATACTAGCTATACACGACAGTCTCAATAACATACCCACGAGACTAGGTACACACGAGTCTCAATAACATACCCACGAGAGTAGGTACACACGAGTCTCAATAACATACCCACGAGACTAGGTATACACGACATTCTCAATAGCATACCCACGAGACTAGGTACACACGACATTCTCAAAAGCATACCCACGAGACTAGGTATACACGACATTCTCAATAGCATACCCACGAGACTAGGTACACACGACAGTCTCAATAACATACCCACGAGACTAGGTTCACACGACAGTCTCAATAACATACCCACGAGACTAGGTACACACGACATTCTCAATAGCATACCCACGAGACTAGGTACACACGACAGTCTCGATACCATACCCACGGGACTAGGTACACACGACATTCTCAATAACATACCCACGAGACTAGGTACACACGACATTATCAATAGCATACCCACGAGACTAGGTACACACGACATTCTCAATAACATACCCACGAGACTAGGTACACACGACATTCTCAATAACATACCCACGAGACTAGGTATACACGACATTCTCAATAACATACCCACGAGACTAGATATACACGACATTCTCAATAGCATACCCACGAGACTAGGTATACACGAGTCTCAATAACATACCCACGAGACTAGGTATACACGAGTCTCAATAACATACCCACGAGACGAGATACACACGACATTCTCAATAACATACCCACGAGACTAGGTATACACGACATTCTCAATAACATACCCACGAGACTAGGTACACACGACATTCTCAATAACATACCCACGAGACTAGGTACACACGACATTCTCAATAACATACCCACGAGACTAGGTATACACGACATTCTCAATAACATACCCACGAGACTAGGTACACACGACATTCTCAATAACATACCCACGAGACTAGGTGCACACGACAGTCTCAATAACATACCCACGAGACTAGGTACCCACGACAGTATCAATAACATACCCACGAGACTAGGTACACACGACAGTATC
Organism: Chirona hameri; assembly: GCA_036785665.1. NCBI lineage: Eukaryota > Metazoa > Arthropoda > Thecostraca > Balanomorpha > Balanidae > Chirona > Chirona hameri. Next base: position 17,916 of record JAXIVJ010013357.1, on the reverse strand, counting down.
AATAGCATACCCACGAGACTAGGTACACACGACATTCTCAATAGCATACCCATAACCCACGAGACTAGGTACACACGACATTCTCAATAGCATACCCACGAGACTAGGTATACACGACATTCTCAATAGCATACCCACGAGACTAGGTACACAGGACATTCTCAATAACACACCCACGAGACTAGGTACACACGACATTCTTAATAACATACCCACGAGACTAGGTATACACGAAATTCTCAATAGCATACCCACGAGACTAGGTACACACGACATTCTCAATAGCATACCCACGAGACTAGGTATACACGACATTCTCAATAGCATACCCACGAGACTAGCTATACACGACATTATCAATAACATACCCACGAGACTAGGTACACACGACATTCTCAATAGCATACCCACGAGACTAGGTATACACGACATTCTCAATAGCATACCCACGAGACTAGGTACACACGACATTCTCAATAGCATACCCACGAGACTAGGTATACACGACATTCTCAATAACATACCCACGAGACTAGGTACACACGACATTCTCAATAACATACCCACGAGCTAGGTATACACGACATTCTCAATAGCATACCCACGAGACTAGGTACACACGACATTCTCAATAGCATACCCACGAGACTAGGTATACACGACATTCTCAATAGCATACCCACAAGACTAGGTACACACGACATTCTCAATAGCATACCCACGAGACTAGGTACACACGACATTCTCAATAGCATACCCACGAGACTAGGTATACACGACATTCTCAATAGCATACCCACGAGACTAGGTACACACGACATTCTCAATAGCATACCCACGAGACTAGGTATACACGACATTCTCAATAGCATACACACGAGACTAGGTACACACGACATTCTCAATAACATACCCACGAGACTAGGTACACGCGACATTCTCAATAGCATACCCACGAGACTAGGTATACACGACATTTTCAATAGCATACCCACGAGACTAGGTACACACGACATTCTCAATAGCATACCCACGAGACTAGGTATACACGACATTCTCAATAGCATACCCACGAGACTAGGTACACACGACATTCTCAATAGCATACCCACGAGACTAGGTATACACGACATTCTCAATAGCATACCCACGAGACTAGGTATACACGACATTCTCAATAGCATACCCACGAGACTAGGTACACACGACATTCTCAATAACATACCCACGAGACTAGGTACACACGACATTCGCAATGACATACCCACGAGACTAGGTACACACGACATTCTCAATAGCATACCCACGAGACTAGGTACACACGACAGTCTCAATAGCATACCCACGAGACTAGGTACACACGAAAGTCTCAATAACATACCCACGAGACTAGGTACACACGACATTCTCAATAGCATACCCACGAGACTAGGTACACACGACATTCTCAATAGCATACCCACGAGACTAGGTACACACGACATTCTCAATAGCATACCCACGAGACTAGATACACACGACAGTCTCAATAGCATACCCACGAGACTAGGTACACACGAAAGTCTCAATAACATACCCACGAGACTAGGTACACACGACATTCTCAATAGCATACCCACGAGACTAGGTACACACGACATTCTCAATAGCATACCTACGAGACTAGGTACACACGACATTCTCAATAACATACCCACGAGACTAGGTACACACGACATTCTCAATAGCATACCCACGAGACTAGGTACACACGACATTCTCAATAGCATACCCACGAGACTAGGTACACACGACAGTATCAACAACATACCCACGAGACTAGGTACACACGACATTCTCAATAGCATACCCACGAGACTAGGTACACACGACATTCTCAATAACATACCCACGAGACTAGGTATACACGACATTCTCAATAACATACCCACGAGACTAGGTACACACGACATTCTCAATAACATACCCACGAGACTAGGTATACACGAGTCTCAATAACATACCCACGAGACTATCTATACACGACAGTCTCAATAACATACCCACGAGACTAGGTACACACGAGTCTCAATAACATACCCACGAGACTAGGTACACACGAGTCTCAATAACATACCCACGAGACTAGGTATACACGACATTCTCAATAGCATACCCACGAGACTAGGTACACACGACATTCTCAGAAGCATACCCACGAGACTAGGTATACACGACATTCTCAATAGCATACCCATGAGACTAGGTACACACGACAGTCTCAATAACATACCCACGAGACTAGGTACACACCACAGTCTCAATAACATACCCACGAGACTAGGTGCCCACGACATTCTCAATAGCATACCCACGAGACTAGGTACACACGACAGTCTCAATAACATACCCACGGGACTAGGTACACACGACATTCTCAATAACATACCCACGAGACTAGGTACACACGACATTCTCAATAGCATACCCACGAGACTAGGTACACACGACATTCTCAATAAAATACCCACGAGACTAGGTACACACGACATTCTCAATAACATACCCACGAGACTAGGTATACACGACATTCTCAATAACATACCCACGAGACTAGATATACACGACATTCTCAATAGCATACCCACGAGACTAGGTATACACGAGTCTCAATAACATACCCAGGATACTAGGTGGTATACACGAGTCTCAATAACATACCCACGAGACTAGATACACACGACATTCTCAATAACATACCCACGAGACTAGGTATACACGACATTCTCAATAACATACCCACGAGACTAGGTACACACGACATTCTCAATAACATACCCACGAGACTAGGTACACACGACATTCTCAATAACATACCCACGAGACTAGGTATACACGACATTCTCAATAACATACCCACGAGACTAGGTATACACGAGTCTCAATAGCATACCCACGAGACTAGGTACACACGACATTCTCAATAGCATACCCACGAGACTAGGTATACACGACATTCTCAATAGCATACCCACGAGACTAGGTACACACGACATTCTCAATAACATACCCACGAGACTAGGTACACACGACATTCTCAATAACATACCCACGAGACTAGGTACACACGACATTCTCAATAACATACCCACGAGACTAGGTGCACACGACAGTCTCAATAACATACCCACGAGACTAGGTACCCACGACAGTATCAATAACATAACCACGAGACTAGGTACACACGACAGTCTCAATAACATACCCACGAGACTAGGTACACACGACATTCTCAATAGCATACCCACGAGACTAGGTACACACGACAGTCTCAATAGCATAACCACGAGACTAGGTACACACGACATTCTCAATAGCATACCCACGAGACTAGGTACACACGACATTCTCAATAGCATACCCACGAGACTAGGTACACGCGACATTCCATACCCACGAGACTAGGTATACACAACATTATCAATAACATACCCACGAGACTAGGTACACACGACATTCTCAATAACATACCCACGAGACTAGGTACACACGACATTCTCAATAACATACCCACGAGACTAGGTACACACGACAGTCTCAATAGCATACCCACGAGACTAGGCACAAACGACAGTCTCAATAGCATACCCACGAGACTAGGTATACACGACATTCTCAATAACATACCCACGAGACTAGGTATACACGACATTCTCAATAACATACCCACGAGACTAGGTACACACGACAGTCTCAATAGCATACACACGAGACTAGGTACACACGACAGTCTCAATAGCATACCCACGAGGCTAGGTACACACAACATTCTCAATAACATACCCACGAGACTAGGTACACACGACATTATCAATAACATACCCACGAGACTAGGTACACACGACAGTCTCAATAGCATACCCACGAGACTAGGTACACACGACAGTCTCAATAGCATACCCACAAGACTAGGTATACACGACATTCTCAATAACATACCCACGAGACTAGGTATACACGACATTCTCAATAACATACCCACGAGACTAGGTACACACGACAGTCTCAATAGCATACCCACGAGACTAGGTACACACGACAGTGTCAATAGCATACCCACGAGACTAGGTACACACGACATTATCAATAGCATACCCACGAGACTAGGTACACACGACATTCTCAATAGCATACCCACGAGACTAGGTACACACGACAGTCTCAATAGCATACCCACGAGACTAGGTATACACGACATTCTCAATAACATACCCACGAGACTAGGAATACACGACATTCTCAATAACATACCCACGAGACTAGGTACACACGACATTCTCAATAACATACCCACGAGACTAGGTACACACGACAGTCTCAATAGCATACCCACGAGACTAGGTACACACGACATTCTCAATAACATACCCACGAGACTAGGTACACACGACATTCTCAATAACATACCCACGAGACTAGGTATACAAGACATTCTCAATAGCATACCCACGAGACTAGGTATACACGACATTCTCAATAACATACCCACGAGACTAGGTACACACGACATTCTCAATAACATACCCACGAGACTAGGTACACACGACATTCTCAATAGCATACCCACGAGACTAGGTACACAAGACATTCTCAATAACATACCCACGAGACTAGGTACACACGACAGTCTTAATAACATACCCACGAGACTAGGTACACACGACATTCTCAATAGCATACCCACGAGACTAGGTACACACAACATTCTCAATAACATACCCATGAGACTAGGTACACACGACAGTCTCAATAGCATACCCACGAGACTAGGTACACACGACAGTCTCAATAGCATACCCACGAGACTAGGTACACACGACTTTCTCAATAACATACCCACGAGACTAGGTACACACGACATTCTCAATAGCATACCCACGAGACTAGGTACACACGACATTCTCAATAGCATACCCACGAGACTAGGTACACACGACAGTATCAATAACATACCCACGAGACTAGGTACACACGACATTCTCAATAGCATACCCACGAGACTAGGTACACACGACATTCTCAATAGCATACCCATAACCCACGAGACTAGGTACACACGACATTCTCAATAGCATACCCACGAGACTAGGTACACACGACATTCTCAATAGCATACCCACGAGACTAGGTACACAGGACATTCTCAATAACACACCCACGAGACTAGGTACACACGACATTCTCAATAGCATACCCACGAGACTAGGTACACACGACATTCTCAATAACATACCCACGAGACTAGGTACACGCGACATTCTCAATAGCATACCCACGAGACTAGGTATACACGACATTCCCAATAGCATACCCACGAGACTAGGTACACACGACATTCTCAATAGCATACCCACGAGACTAGGTATACACGACATTCTCAATAGCATACCCACGAGACTAGGTACACACGACATTCTCAATAGCATACCCACGAGACTAGGTATACACGACATTCTCAATAGCATACCCACGACACTAGGTATACACGACAGTCTCAATAGCATACCCACGATACTAGGTACACACGAAAGTCTCAATAACATACCCAAGAGACTAAGCATACACGACATTCTCAATAGCATACCCACGAGACTAGGTACACACGACATTCTCAATAACATACCCACGAGACTAGGTACACACAACATTCTCGATAGCATACCCACGAGACTAGGTATACACGACATTCTCAATAGCATACCCACGAGACTAGGTACACACGACATTCTCAATAGCATACCCACGAGACTAGGTATACACGACATTCTCAATAGCATACCCACGAGACTAGGTACACACGACATTCTCAATAGCATACCCACGAGACTAGGTACACACGACATTCTCAATAGCATACCCACGAGACTAGGTATACACGACATTCTCAATAACATACCCACGAGACTAGGTATACACGACATTCTCAATAGCATACCCACGAGACTAGGTACACACGACATTCTCAATAACATACCCACGAGACTAGGTACACACGACATTCTCAATAACATACCCACGAGACTAGGTACACACGACATTCTCAATAGCATACCCACGAGACTAGGCACACACGACATTCTCAATAACATACCCACGAGACTAGGTACACACGACATTCTCAATAGCATACCCACGAGACTAGGTACACAGGACATTCTCAATAGCATACCCACGAGACTAGGTACACACGACATTCTCAATAGCATACCCACGAGACTAGGTACACACGACAGTATCAATAGCATACCCACGAGACTAGGTACACACGACAGTCTCAATAGCATACCCACGAGACTAGGTACACACGACAGTGTCAATAGCATACCCACGAGACTAGGTGCACACGACATTCTCAATAGCATACCCACGAGACTAGGTACACACGACATTCTCAATAGCATACCCATAACCCACGAGACTAGGTACACACGACATTCTCAATAGCATACCCACGAGACTAGGTACACACGACATTCTCAATAGCATACCCACGAGACTAGGTACACACGACATTCTCAATAGCATACCCACGAGACTAGGTATACACGACATTCTCAATAGCATACCCACGAGACTAGGTATACACGACATTCTCAATAACATACCCACGAGACTAGGTATACACGACATTCTCAATAACATACCCACGAGACTAGGTACACACGACATTCGCAATAACATACCCACGAGACTAGGTACACACGACATTCTCAATAGCATACCCACGAGACTAGGTACACACGACAGTCTCAATAGCATACCCACGAGACTAGGTACACACGAAAGTCTCAATAGCATACCCACGAGACTAGGTACACACGAAATTCTCAATAGCATACCCACGAGACTAGGTACACACGACATTCTCAATAGCATACCCACGAGACTAGGTACACACGACATTCTCAATAGCATACCCACGAGACTAGGTACACACGACATCCTCAATAGCATACCCACGAGACTAGGTACACACGACATTCTCAATAGCATACCCACGAGACTAGGTACACACGACATCCTCAATAGCATACCCACGAGACTAGGTACACACGACATTCTCAATAACATACACACGAGACTAGGTACACACGACATTCTCAATAGCATACCCACGAGACTAGGTACACACGACATTCTCAATAACATACCCACGAGACTAGGTACACACGACATTCTCAATAACATACCCACGAGACTAGGTACACACGACATTCTCAATAGCATACCCACGAGACTAGGTACACACGACAGTCTCAATAGCATACCCACGAGACTAGGTACACACGACATTATCAATAACATACCCACGAGACTAGGTACACACGACATTATCAATAACATACCCACGAGACTAGGTACACACGACATTCTCAATAACATACCCACGAGACTAGGTATACACGACATTATCAATAACATACCCACGAGACTAGGTACACACGACATTCTCAATAGCATACCCACGAGACTAGGTGCACACGACAGTCTCAATAACATACCCACGAGACTAGGTACACACGACATTCTCAATAGCATACCCACGAGACTAGGTACACACGACAGTCTCAATAGCATAACCACGAGACTAGGTACACACGACATTCTCAATAGCATACCCACGAGACTAGGTACACACGACATTCTCAATAGCATACCCACGAGACTAGGTACACGCGACATTCCATACCCACGAGACTAGGTATACACAACATTATCAATAACATACCCACGAGACTAGGTACACACGACATTCTCAATAACATACCCACGAGACTAGGTACACACGACACTCTCAATAACATACCCACGAGACTAGGTACACACGACAGTCTCAATAGCATACCCACGAGACTAGGCACACACGACAGTCTCAATAGCATACCCACGAGACTAGGTATACACGACATTCTCAATAACATACCCACGAGACTAGGTATACACGACATTCTCAATAACATACCCACGAGACTAGGTACACACGACAGTCTCAATAGCATACCCACGAGACTAGGTACACACGACAGTCTCAATAGCATACCCACGAGGCTAGGTACACACAACATTCTCAATAACATACCCACGAGACTAGGTACACACGACATTATCAATAACATACCCACGAGACTAGGTACACACGACAGTCTCAATAGCATACCCACGAGACTAGGTACACACGACAGTCTCAATAGCATACCCACAAGACTAGGTATACACGACATTCTCAATAACATACCCACGAGACTAGGTATACACGACATTCTCAATAACATACCCACGAGACTAGGTACACACGACAGTCTCAATAGCATACCCACGAGACTAGGTACACACGACAGTGTCAATAGCATACCCACGAGACTAGGTACACACGACATTATCAATAGCATACCCACGAGACTAGGTACACACGACATTCTCAATAGCATACCCACGAGACTAGGTACACACAACAGTCTCAATAGCATACCCACGAGACTAGGTATACACGACATTCTCAATAACATACCCACGAGACTAGGAATACACGACATTCTCAATAACATACCCATGAGACTAGGTACACACGACATTCTCAATAACATACCCACGAGACTAGGTACACACGACAGTCTCAATAGCATACCCACGAGACTAGGTACACACGACATTCTCAATAACATACCCACGAGACTAGGTACACACGACATTCTCAATAACATACCCACGAGACTAGGTATACAAGACATTCTCAATAGCATACCCACGAGACTAGGTATACACGACATTCTCAATAACATACCCACGAGACTAGGTACACACGACATTCTCAATAACATACCCACGAGACTAGGTACACACGACATTCTCAATAGCATACCCACGAGACTAGGTACACAAGACATTCTCAATAACATACCCACGAGACTAGGTACACACGACAGTCTTAATAACATACCCACGAGACTAGGTACACACGACATTCTCAATAACATACCCACGAGACTAGGTACACACAACATTCTCAATAACATACCCATGAGACTAGGTACACACGACAGTCTCAATAGCATACCCACGAGACTAGGTACACACGACAGTCTCAATAGCATACCCACGAGACTAGGTACACACGACTTTCTCAATAACATACCCACGAGACTAGGTACACACGACATTCTTAATAGCATACCCACGAGACTAGGTGCACACGACATTCTCAATAGCATACCCACGAGACTAGGTACACACGACAGTATCAATAACATACCCACGAGACTAGGTACACACATTCTCAATAGCATACCCACGAGACTAGGTACACACGACATTCTCAATAACATACCCACGAGACTAGGTATACACGACATTCTCAATAACATACCCACGAGACTAGGTACACACGACATTCTCAATAACATACCCACGAGACTAGGTATACACAAGTCTCAATAACATACCCACGAGACTAGCTATACACGACAGTCTCAATAACATACCCACGAGACTAGGTACACACGAGTCTCAATAACATACCCACGAGACTAGGTATACACGAGTCTCAATAACATACCCACGAGACTAGGTATACACGACATTCTCAATAGCATACCCACGAGACTAGGTACACACGACATTATCAAAAGCATACCCACGAGACTAGGTATACACGACATTCTCAATAGCATACCCACGAGACTAGGTACACACGACAGTCTCAATAACATACCCACGAGACTAGGTACACACGACAGTCTCAATAACATACCCACGAGACTAGGTACACACGACATTCTCAATAGCATACCCACGAGACTAGGTACACACGACAGTCTCAATAACATACCCACGGGACTAGGTACACACGACATTCTCAATAACATACCCACGAGACTAGGTACACACGACATTCTCAATAGCATACCCACGAGACTAGGTACACACGACATTCTCAATAACATACCCACGAGACTAGGTACACACGACATTCTCCATAACATACCCACGAGACTAGGTATACACGACATTCTCAATAACATACCCACGAGACTAGATATACACGACATTCTCAATAGCATACCCACGAGACTAGGTGTACACGAGTCTCAATAACGTACCCACGAGACTAGGTATACACGAGTCTCAATAACATACCCACGAGACTAGATACACACGACATTCTCAATAACATACCCACGAGACTAGGTATACACGCCATTCTCAATAACATACCCACGAGACTAGGTACACACGACATTCTCAATAACATACCCACGAGACTAGGTACACACGACATTCTCAATAACATACCCACGAGACTAGGTATACACGACATTCTCAATAACATACCCACGAGACTAGGTATATACGACATTCTCAATAACATACCCACGGGACTAGGTACACACGACATTCTCAATAACATACCCGCGAGACTAGGTACACACGACATTCTCAATAGCATACCCACGAGACTAGGTACACACGACATTCTCAATAACATACCCACGAGACTAGGTATACACGAGTCTCAATAACATACCCACGAGACTAGGTACACACGACATTCTCAATAGCATACCCACGAGACTAGGTATACACGACATTCTCAATAGCATACCCACGAGACTAGGTACACACGACATTATCAATAACATACCCACGAGACTAGGTACACACGACATTATCAATAACATACCCACGAGACTAGGTACACACGACATTCTCAATAACATACCCACGAGACTAGGTATACACGACATTATCAATAACATACCCACGAGACTAGGTACACACGACATTCTCAATAGCATACCCACGAGACTAGGTGCACACGACAGTCTCAATAACATACCCACGAGACTAGGTACACACGACATTCTCAATAGCATACCCACGAGACTAGGTACACACGACAGTCTCAATAGCATAACCACGAGACTAGGTACACACGACATTCTCAATAGCATACCCACGAGACTAGGTACACACGACATTCTCAATAGCATACCCACGAGACTAGGTACACGCGACATTCCATACCCACGAGACTAGGTATACACAACATTATCAATAACATACCCACGAGACTAGGTACACACGACATTCTCAATAACATACCCACGAGACTAGGTACACACGACACTCTCAATAACATACCCACGAGACTAGGTACACACGACAGTCTCAATAGCATACCCACGAGACTAGGCACACACGACAGTCTCAATAGCATACCCACGAGACTAGGTATACACGACATTCTCAATAACATACCCACGAGACTAGGTATACACGACATTCTCAATAACATACCCACGAGACTAGGTACACACGACAGTCTCAATAGCATACCCACGAGACTAGGTACACACGACAGTCTCAATAGCATACCCACGAGGCTAGGTACACACAACATTCTCAATAACATACCCACGAGACTAGGTACACACGACATTATCAATAACATACCCACGAGACTAGGTACACACGACAGTCTCAATAGCATACCCACGAGACTAGGTACACACGACAGTCTCAATAGCATACCCACAAGACTAGGTATACACGACATTCTCAATAACATACCCACGAGACTAGGTATACACGACATTCTCAATAACATACCCACGAGACTAGGTACACACGACAGTCTCAATAGCATACCCACGAGACTAGGTACACACGACAGTGTCAATAGCATACCCACGAGACTAGGTACACACGACATTATCAATAGCATACCCACGAGACTAGGTACACACGACATTCTCAATAGCATACCCACGAGACTAGGTACACACAACAGTCTCAATAGCATACCCACGAGACTAGGTATACACGACATTCTCAATAACATACCCACGAGACTAGGAATACACGACATTCTCAATAACATACCCACGAGACTAGGTACACACGACATTCTCAATAACATACCCACGAGACTAGGTACACACGACAGTCTCAATAGCATACTCACGAGACTAGGTACACACGACATTCTCAATAACATACCCACGAGACTAGGTACACACGACATTCTCAATAACATACCCACGAGACTAGGTATACAAGACATTCTCAATAGCATACCCACGAGACTAGGTATACACGACATTCTCAATAACATACCCACGAGACTAGGTACACACGACATTCTCAATAACATACCCACGAGACTAGGTACACACGACATTCTCAATAGCATACCCACGAGACTAGGTACACAAGACATTCTCAATAACATACCCACGAGACTAGGTACACACGACAGTCTTAATAACATACCCACGAGACTAGGTACACACGACATTCTCAATAACATACCCACGAGACTAGGTACACACAACATTCTCAATAACATACCCATGAGACTAGGTACACACGACAGTCTCAATAGCATACCCACGAGACTAGGTACACACGACAGTCTCAATAGCATACCCACGAGACTAGGTACACACGACTTTCTCAATAACATACCCACGAGACTAGGTACACACGACATTCTTAATAGCATACCCACGAGACTAGGTGCACACGACATTCTCAATAGCATACCCACGAGACTAGGTACACACGACAGTATCAATAACATACCCACGAGACTAGGTACACACGACATTCTCAATAGCATACCCACGAGACTAGGTACACACGACATTCTCAATAACATACCCACGAGACTAGGTATACACGACATTCTCAATAACATACCCACGAGACTAGGTACACACGACATTCTCAATAACATACCCACGAGACTAGGTATACACAAGTCTCAATAACATACCCACGAGACTAGCTATACACGACAGTCTCAATAACATACCCACGAGACTAGGTACACACGAGTCTCAATAACATACCCACGAGACTAGGTATACACGAGTCTCAATAACATACCCACGAGACTAGGTATACACGACATTCTCAATAGCATACCCACGAGACTAGGTACACACGACATTATCAAAAGCATACCCACGAGACTAGGTATACACGACATTCTCAATAGCATACCCACGAGACTAGGTACACACGACAGTCTCAATAACATACCCACGAGACTAGGTACACACGACAGTCTCAATAACATACCCACGAGACTAGGTACACACGACATTCTCAATAGCATACCCACGAGACTAGGTACACACGACAGTCTCAATAACATACCCACGGGACTAGGTACACACGACATTCTCAATAACATACCCACGAGACTAGGTACACACGACATTCTCAATAGCATACCCACGAGACTAGGTACACACGACATTCTCAATAACATACCCACGAGACTAGGTACACACGACATTCTCCATAACATACCCACGAGACTAGGTATACACGACATTCTCAATAACATACCCACGAGACTAGATATACACGACATTCTCAATAGCATACCCACGAGACTAGGTGTACACGAGTCTCAATAACGTACCCACGAGACTAGGTATACACGAGTCTCAATAACATACCCACGAGACTAGATACACACGACATTCTCAATAACATACCCACGAGACTAGGTATACACGCCATTCTCAATAACATACCCACGAGACTAGGTACACACGACATTCTCAATAACATACCCACGAGACTAGGTACACACGACATTCTCAATAACATACCCACGAGACTAGGTATACACGACATTCTCAATAACATACCCACGAGACTAGGTATATACGACATTCTCAATAACATACCCACGGGACTAGGTACACACGACATTCTCAATAACATACCCGCGAGACTAGGTACACACGACATTCTCAATAGCATACCCACGAGACTAGGTACACACGACATTCTCAATAACATACCCACGAGACTAGGTATACACGAGTCTCAATAACATACCCACGAGACTAGGTACACACGACATTCTCAATAGCATACCCACGAGACTAGGTATACACGACATTCTCAATAGCATACCCACGAGACTAGGTACACACGACATTCTCAATAACATACCCACGAGACTAGGTACACACGACATTCTCAATAACATACCCACGAGACTAGGTACACACGACATTCTCAATAACATACCCACGAGACTAGGTGCACACGACAGTCTCAATAACATACCCACGAGACTAGGTACCCACGACAGTATCAATAACATACCCACGAGACTAGGTACACACGACAGTATCAATAGCATACCCACGAGACTAGGTACACACGACAGTCTCAATAACATACCCACGAGACTAAGCATACACGACATTCTCAATAACATACCCACGAGACTAGGTACACACGACATTCTCAATAACATACCCACGAGACTAGGTACACACGTCATTCTCAATAACATACCCACGAGACTAGGTATATACGACATTCTCAATAACATACCCACGAGACTAGGTATACACGACATTCTCAATAGCATACCCACGAGACTAGGTACACACGACATTCTCAATAGCATACCCACGAGACTAGGTACACACGACATTCTCAATAACATACCCACGAGACTGGGTATACACGACATTCTCAATAACATACCCACGAGACTAGGTATACACGACATTCTCAATAGCATACCCACGAGACTAGGTACACACGACATTATCAATAGCATACCCACGAGACTAGGTATACACGACATTCTCAATAGCATACCCACGAGACTAGGTACACAGGACATTCTCAATAACACACCACGAGACTAGGTACACACGACATTCTCAATAACATACCCACGAGACTAGGTACACACGACATTCTCAATAGCATACCCACGAGACTAGGTACACACGACATTCTCAATAACATACCCACGAGACTAGGTACACACGACATTCTCAATAGCATACCCACGAGACTAGGTATACACGACATTCTCAATAGCATACCCACGAGACTAGGTACACACGACATTCTCAATAGCATACCCACGAGACTAGGTACACACGACATTCTCAATAACATACCCACCGTCACGGCAGAAGACAACATAACGGCAGCCGCCGCGCTGGGCCGGTGCTGCCGGTAACCGGCCGTGGTTCTGGAATCTGGGCAGCCGTGCAGCACTCACCTCACCCTGATGTGCCCTGGTGTGCCGCTTACTGCTGACCCGGTGCAGCACTCACCTCACCCTGATGTGCCCTGATGTGCCGCTATACTACTGACCCGGTGCAGCACTCACCCTGATGTGCCGCTATACTGCTGACCGGTGCAACACTCACCCTGATGCCCTGATGCGCCGCTATACTGCTGGCCCGGTGCTCAGACGGTCCCGACACACCGCAGGTACGGTTTTGCACGAGTTCGTCTTCTCTGTAGAGGTAGTGTCGGCCATTGGGACCACCAGACGACACGAACATCGTCTGACTCCCGTCAAACACCAAACCGCTGCAAATCAACGGATCGAATCGGTAAACCAATTCAGGTACAGTTATCTGATTTGTGGACGAGGACGAAACAAAATTGGTCAATATTGCACACGTATTTTGGAGATAATAAGTGCACACAAGGCTTTTCCCATCCCCCTTTTCACCCATTCTTGGTTCCAAGGCCTTCACTCATATGAAATATGATACAGTAGGTACACACATCGATCAATCTATTATTACAGGCCAGATTTGAGCAAATTTGCCCCCCACATTTTCGGCGCCTGGTACTCACCTAATACTTCGCAGGTAGACACTGCGACAGAAGAACTATCACTACCGCGCACATGGCCTGAGTAGTAAGCAGTTGTCATCTTCCTGCAACACAACATAGTTGTTGACAGTTGTATTATCAAGTATAAACAGAAGAGACATTTTTAGCTTTGTGTCTTACTAATGGGGAATTATTTTACGAAAGATGACCTCAACAAAATGTCATCCGTGAAATATCTCCCTCGACTTGTAAACAACTAGGTAGCAGGATTGTACATCCTGTAGGAAAAGCAACTAGGAGTTAGGAAGTGTTCAAGTAAAGTGTTTCAGCGACCAGTGAAACATCACCAAATTACTCATGTAAGCATCGACTTTATATCCACAAGGTTTTTCAAAGTTGCGGTTTGATTGTTAGTTTTTCAATAACCATATACGGAAACTTTACTCACATTTAATGCCGCGTGTCGGTGACCATGGAGCCATTGCGCTGGTACCGCAGCGGGCGCATTTCTGCTGACTACATCTCTGAAGCGAGACATCGCGCAGGTCAGCAATTATCCACACATATGAACAGGTCAGCAATTATCCACAATATGAACAGGCAGCAATTATCCACACATATGAACAGGTCAGCAATTATCCACACATATGAACAGGTCAGCAATTATCCACACAATATGAACAGGTCAGCAATTATCCACACATATGAACAGGTCAGCAATTATCCACACATATGAACAGATCAGCAATTATCCACACATATGAACAGGTCAGCAATTATCCACACATATGAACAGGTCAGCAATTATTCACACATATGAACAGGTCAGCAATTATCCACACATATGAACAGGTCAGCAATTATCCACACATATGAACAGGTCAGCAATTATCCACACATATGAACAGGTCAGCAATTATCCACACATATGAACAGGTCAGCAATTATCCACACATATGAACAGGTCAGCAATTATCCACACATATGTACTGGGTGCATTTGTGACCAGCAAGTTGGGTAAAAGCATGAAAAGGATATGATGTATTCCAGCATAGCATGCACGACGCACGTGACTCACCTGTTCAACTCTAGATCTAGAAGATAGTTTGTACCAAGGGCCTGAAAGGCCACTGTAATGCCAGGGACATGACCATCCTGAAACAGAAAAAGTCACTATATTATTACATATGTGATCACAATATATGATTAAAGTTAAATTGCTGAGTGACTTGCAGCTTTCAGCCAAACAGAACACAGGGCCAGGAACTTAACAGATTAGTTAAAAGGAAACAGCATTCAGCTCAGCAGCTTGTTAGCTAATATGCTTTGGAATCCAACTTAACACGTGCCCTTGAGGACATCTGATAATTACATGCACTGGAAGGGGGATTCCGCCCCCCCCCCCCCCCCTCCTCCTCCTCCTCCTCCTCCTCCTCCTCCTCCTCCTCTCCTCCTCCTCCTCCTCCTCCTCCTCCTCCTCCTCCTCCTCCTCCTCCTCCTCCTCCTCCTCCTCCTCCTCCTCCTCCTCCTCCTCCTCCTCCTCCTCCTCCTCCTCCTCCTCCTCCTCCTCCTCCTCCTCCTCCTCCTCCTCCTCCTCCTCCTCCTCCTCCTCCTCCTCCTCCTCCTCCTCCCCCTCTCCCCCTCCTCCTCCTCCTCCTCCTCCTCCTCCTCCTCCTCCTCCTCCTCCTCCTCCTCCTCCCTCCTCCTCCTCCTCCTCCTCCTCCTCCTCCTCCTCCTCCTCCTCCTCCTCCTCCTCTCTCCTCCTCCTCCTCCTCCTCCTCCTCCTCCTCCTCCTCCTCCTCCTCCTCCTCCTCCTCCTCCTCCTCCTCCTCCTCCTCCTCCTCCTCCTCCTCCTCCTCCTCCTCCTCCTCCTCCTCCTCCTCCTCCTCCTCCTCCTCCTCCTCCTCCTCCTCCTCCTCCTCCTCCTCCTCCTCCTCCTCCTCCTCCTCCTCCCTCCTCCTCCTCCTCCTCCTCCTCCTCCTCCTCCTCCTCCTCCTCCTCCTCCTTCTCCTCCTCCTCCTCCTCCTCCTCCCCCCCCTCCCCACCCCCTCCCCCTCCCCCTCCCCCTCCCCCTCCCCCTCCCCCTCCCCCTCCCCCTGCATTTGACCATTTAACCTCAGGTTGCATTTGACCTCAGGTCATTTACATATCAACATTTCAAGGTGGTCATTTTGAAGATTTTTCACTTTGATGGCCTATAACTCAGAAAGTTTTCGCCTGATTTCTATTTTTCCTTACTTTAAACGATGCGCTGTT
>JAXIVJ010013356.1:0-37430 GCA_036785665.1 Chirona hameri | reverse complement strand
AACGGCAGAGTTTAGACATTTTTGCCATTTTTTTACACAACTGGGCACCCATCGATTGCTCACATTCTGTAAAACTTTTGGCCTTAGGTCATCTTAGGTCAGGTCATTAGGTCAGAGAGAATATGTCTGGAGAATAGCTTCTCCAGAAAAATGGGGGGGGGGCGCTGAGTTGGGAAAAAAATTGAAAGTACCATATACAAAATCTCCCCAGATTTGACCCACTTCCTCGTCCAAGTTGGGGGGAAGGGCTGAAGCGAAGTTGGGGGCTGAAGCCCCTTCACTGAATAGGATCATATACCCATGAATTAGGTAACGTCAATGTTTGTAGGTGACTTGTGTATGCACAAGAGCGAGAGGTTTGCATTACATGTTACTCGTGGCCGTACTAGATAAAACGGGAAGCCAGCCTGTGGGGTTTAATCGAGTATTTGAGGTAATGTCATTTAAAGCACCTTGACCCGCTTCGTGAAAACATCGAGGGATTTGGCCACTGGTGATTGGTTTTGATCTTACCGTGATCAAGAGAACCAAAATGTCTTCGGACCAGCCGCTATAGAAGACCTCGTAGGGAAATTTGTTGACGCCGTTCTTTAGCAACAGCAATCCACAAAGCACCTGAAATAAGGAAGTAGAAGACATTTGCGTACCCATATAAAGCAGTTTCGGTTGTTATTGAAGGCGGGGGAATTGGGACCACTTAACACTTCACCTAACTGTGTCATTCTAATGCGTCATATACCTACAGCAGTTTCGGTTGTTATGGAAGGCGGGGAAATTGGGACCTCTTAACACTTCACCTAACTGTGTCATTCTAATGCGTCATATACCTACAGCAGTTTCGGTTGTTATGGAAGGCGGGGGAATTGGGACCACTTAACACGTCACCTAACTGTGTCATTCTAATGCGTCATATACCTACAGCAGTTTCGGTTGTTATGGAAGGCGGGGGAATTGGGACCATTTAACACGTCACCTAACTGTGTCATTCTAATGCGTCATATACCTACAGCAGTTTCGGTTGTTATGGAAGGCGGGGGAATTGGGACCACTTAACACGTCACCTAACTGTGTCATTCTAATGCGTCATATACCTACAGCAGTTTCGGTTGTTATGGAAGGCGGGAGAATTGGGACCATTTAAAACGTCACCTAACTGTGTCATTCTAATGCGTCATATACCTACAGCAGTTTCGGTTGTTATGGAAGGCGGGGGAATTGGGACCATTTAACACGTCACCTAACTGTGTCATTCTAATGCGTCATATACCTACAGCAGTTTCGGTTGTTATTGAAGGCGTGGGAATTGGGACCATTTTAACACGTCACCTAACTGTGTCATTCTAATGCGTCATATACCTACAGCAGTTTCGGTTGTTATGGAAGGCGGGGAATTGGGACCATTTAACACGTCACCTAACTGTGTCATTCTAATGCGTCATATACCTACAGCAGTTTCGGTTGTTATGGAAGGCGGGAGAATTGGGACCACTTAACACGTCACCTAACTGTGTCATTCTAATGCGTCATATACCTACAGCAGTTTCGGTTGTTATGGAAGGCGGGGGAATTGGGACCTCTTAACACGTCACCTAACTGTGTCATTCTAATGCGTCATATACCTACAGCAGTTTCGGTTGTTATGGAAGGCGGGGGAATTGGGACCACTTAACACGTCACCTAACTGTGTCATTCTAATGCGTCATATACCTACAGCAGTTTCGGTTGTTATGGAAGGCGGGGGAATTGGGACCACTTAACACGTCACCTAACTGTGTCACAATGGCTCAGCCTGGCCCGAATGGCCACCCGAACACCGGAGCACAAAACATCGATATCACTCTTAGAAACGCAAACACTCACACTAGATCCCCTCACCGTACAACATGTTATCAGTGCCCTGCTCATTCATTCTTTCAACCAGCCAGTAGACAATGAAACCAGTTACAGGACACCACACGTCAACTCGCACATAAAACATAAAAAGCAACTTCGCGAGCAGCTGGGTGTGCCTGATCCACCTTATTATTACACTGCGGGATCGAAGCTCTGAGGCAAACATATTACATACGAGATTTCGCAATAACATGAGGCATGACACATTTAAATTCTCATTTATTTGGAATCCAAAAATATTCTACCCCTGCATGTGAGTGCGGGCATACAGTCCAACCCTCGTCATTTCGTTCTTTCTTGGCCTAAGTACCAGTAAGGCGCCGTAGTCGGCGATGAACGAGCGAGCGCGAAGGAAATGTATGGTGAATTTCAACTCGATAGGGCAAGTAGTTTCTGAGATACAAAAAAGATGCGCACGTGCGCACGTGCAGAGGCACCCCACCCCTGACTTGTGTGAAATTGGCGGCTGGAGGTCCCTAACGATACACCAAGTTTGAACACAATCGGCTCAGCCGTTCTTGAGATATAGAATAGGGGTGTGCACGTGCGCACGTGCAGAGGCACCCCACCCATGACTTCACAATCGGCTCAGCCGTTCCTGACATAGAATAGGGGTGTGCAGTGTGCACGTGCAGAGGCACCCCACCCCTGACTTGTGGGAAAGTGGCGGCTGAGAGGTCCCTAACCACACACCAAATTTGAACACAATCGGCCCAGCCGTTGCGGAGTTTTTGCGAGAAAACACTTCTCAACACCCCTCACGCGGCACGCGCCACGCGCAGTGTTAGTCATCCACATAAGTCGGCACCGATCTCAAACAGGTTTGGTTGGATGGGGCTACTCAGCAAAGAAACCCGCTTGTCAATCGGACGTGTGGTTGCAGAGATATTAGCTTCTCAAAAGCGTCGCCACGGGCCGGGTCGGGCCGGGTCGGGCCGCTCATATTCAGATTTTTCCCATATACCACGGAAGGACGAGCGAGCGCTTCGCGCTCGCTCATAATAAGAACTAAGAATTGAATTAATTAACAACATAACACAAATTATCGGCAACTCATTTACCAATTAATCACCATCCGAACAGCTTCGAACCCTTTAGGTGGCCGCACACTGGGCCATTCGGCGCGCGATATCACTGCGACATTCGGCGGTTCCGCGGTGTTCAGCACAGAAAAAGCTCGTCTGGACCGGCTTTTTTCCGCGATATCGCGCGCCGAATGATGCAGTGTGCGGCCGCCTTAAAGGGATTATACGGTTTTTTCCCCAGAATAATTGAGTTACATAGTAAAACTTACTTATAATGGTGGTAGACACGGTAGTCACATTGTTATGAAAATTACCTCTTCTGCATGTAAGGACATTTCATAGTGCGCGTTGATGACACCGCGTATTTTCTGCAGGTCCGGCTGATGCAGAGCCAGTCATCTCTTTTATGGTAATGAAAACACTTCACTTATGGCATATTTCCGGTTACAATGAGCAATATATGATAAAATAAACTTGTTTTTCCAACGACAGCAGCAGTTACCTAGTTTTTTCCATAAAATTATATATTTT
This sequence comes from Chirona hameri, assembly GCA_036785665.1. Classification (NCBI taxonomy): domain Eukaryota; kingdom Metazoa; phylum Arthropoda; class Thecostraca; order Balanomorpha; family Balanidae; genus Chirona; species Chirona hameri. Next base: position 33,981 of record JAXIVJ010013356.1, on the reverse strand, counting down.
TCCCGAATTTTCATGCCAAAAAATTAATACACCACCACCAAATTATCAACGCTGAACGCCGCAAGTAAAACAAAACACAAAACCACAAAACCCGAACGAACAGTATTTAGTAATAAAGAGTCCCGTAATAATTGAATTGAATGATATTTTTGTGATCCAGTGTAGGACTTGCAGATAATTCGAAGCACTAAAATTGATTAAAAACGAGAGAGATAAAAAACGCATGGCATTACTTGCCCGGTTTAGACCGTCTTTAATTTAGTAACTCCTTCTACAATCGTCATCCAGATGGCAAAGAGCGCAAGAATTATCATGTATGCCAAGGTGGTTTATATCAAGGCGATATGTTTACATAGCAATTTCACACAATTTCACAATTTCAGGCTTACCTTCATGTAAAGGTAAGGTTAATTCAATTAATTTATATTGATATGGGGTGGCCGTTCGGGAGAAGTGTCCGAGGCGCAATTTATCTCCATCTAGGATTTTTCTCTCTCCGGTCACGTGGCCTTTTTTATGGTGAACGTGCTATAGTAATCAGTAAATAAACCCTCTTGTGACAGCTTGCTTCTGAGTTCGTAACCGCTATTTTGTCTCAGCCGCGCAGACTACTGCACCATCAAATTTGATGCAGATTCTAAGGTGAGAAAGTGATGGACAGTAATGTCGATCAAGTACTCGTTATCTGATACATATCTTGTAAAAGCCAAAGTCTTAACGCTGATAATTGCTGAAATAATGGATTAAATGAGCATTGAGGTTCATGGTATATGTTTTAAGCGTGTTTAAAGCTCATTCACGTGCAAAAAGTGCATTTCCTTTCAGGACGGAAACCAGTATAATCCCTTTAATGCATGGCATAAATATCTCCGGCGTCGGCGGTCGGGCGGTGGCCCGCGAGTATTTATTATGATTGAAGTAAATGTTTCTGGTGTCCGTGGCGAGTTGTGCGGCGGCTGGTAACGTTCTCTTCCCATATTGGAGTGTTGGGTGCCTCGCGCCGCGGCGGCGGCTGGAGTTAAACGGAACTGTGTAGTGTGTATGGGCCCAGATCCCAGACGTGGTGCGCTGATTTAATCGCGTTTATTGCTTTTGCACCATGTCTGCAATTATCGTGTCACACAACGCATGTAGTGAACAATAAACGTGATGATGATTATGATGGCCCTGCCACCACCTAGGTTACTAATGTCCCATATAGCCGCGATCCGCACATTATACGAGTAATGAAAACATGTAGCAGCGAGGATTCGTCATAATTTTATTTTGTGCATCAATTATCTTGTGCTCACTGTACATGATAAAATCGTGACTTAGCAAGGAACAGAGGGAATTTGTCTGAACATATTCGGTCATCGACTCACCGGACACCGGTCAAGAACACAGTTTATCCTCAACTCCATTGTGCACGCATGCGTGACACGAGAAAGAGGGAAAAGGGTGGTTTCTGGAGGAATAAGTAGATACAGTGTTGACTCCACCCGGTGTTCTACGAAGCCATTTTGTCACTTATCCCGCCAACATGCAAAATATTGCCACGGAATAACTTCCAAAGCGCATGCACCATATGTTCCACTGTCTCCGTTTGATCCTTGACTGATGACACAGCCATTGCAATGACAATGACACACGTCTGATCGCCAGCGGTGTCGCGCATGACACAAAGCTAAGGCTCTCACGGCTGTAAGTATAGCAGCCTGTCCATACCTTGGCACTCCGTGTTCCATGCCGCTCTAGCTGTGTAACAAGACGGTCTATGTCTCCAGGCTCAGCACGAAGCACGCTCTCAGTTTCACTATGTACTCCCACCATGGCGCAGCAGCCTCAACACGCCCGCTCACCCAGCCCACACTCGACTGATATCCAACACTGCCGTGGCAACAAACTCGTCTGCGTCTCTGTATCGCTCTCTAGTGTCCTTGGACCTTGGAGAACGTCCCTCCCGGCCAGTTCATTGGATGTTTGGCCTCCAGCCGCCGACCAGGCGACGTAGGCGAGTCCACAGCGTGGCGGCGGCGGGGGAGCAGGAGTGTCCCACATTGGAAAACACCGGCGGCTCGCTGCTGGGGAAGGTCAATCGGAGGCTATATCAGTCACCATGCAGATGATTTTGGATGTAGGAAATGATATAAATGACGATAGGTAACCACAGGGACTCGTCTAAGGAAATTTGACGGGGGGGAAGGGCAGTAGGGTGGACCGAAATGTAACAAATATCTCCGATACAACGGGAACCGTGTTTTTCCCTTGCTCCTTGCGAGAGCTTTCCAAAATGGTGCGGCAATCGATATTTTGAATAATATTTTCTTTCCCGAAAATGGATTGAATTTCGGTCGAATTTAGCAAAATACACTTTTTTCTTATTTTGGCTACTTATTTACGGGTTGCAATGTCCAGTGCAATGCACTGAATTTGTTACTTTCTGCGTAGAAAAGCATCGATAGCCACATTGGGAAGTGTATTGACATCCAACCCTACAGACAGACTAAGATCGTGCCATATATCATAGGACCTATAACCACCAGGACCAGGTGACATCACCGAATCATCCCTCCCCCTGTAATGGCGAGGGTTAATGCATATTCTGGCGGCATTAAGAGGATCCCTAACCATCTGTAGAAGCCGTCAATAGAAGTGAACCCTCTGAATGAGACAGAGGACGCTATACCAAGCCGTGAGGGCCCTCTAGGAAAAATATCAGCCGCGGACCAGCTGAGAGACCTTGGACAGCGTGAAGAGCCTTCGGCTGGTCGGGAGAGCTCTTGCTAGACTGTGAGGCCGGTAGACCTCTTTAATTCAGAAGGCCCTGTGTCAGTTTGAGGGAAGGTCAGCCTCTTTGAAAGCATCCTTTACCGGTCTGGTATGGAGCAGCCCGACCAGCGAGCCCACTCTGTTTTTTTTTTCTTCAGAGAGCCCACTCTGAACTCCATTGGGCCCCATCTGACTTCCATAGGTCCCGCTCTGACCTCCAGAGGGCCCACTCTGACCTCCACAGTTCCACATCTGGCTTCCAGAGGGCCCAATCCAGGGAGCCCACACTGACCTCATAAGGCCCACTCCTGCCTCTAGAGGGCCCACTCTGACATCCATAGGGCCCATCTGGCCTCCATAGGGCCCGCTTTAACTTCTAGATGGCCCACTCTGACCTCCGGAGGGCCAACTCTGGCCTACAGGGGACCCACTTTGGCTTCCAGAGGGCCCTCTCCGACCTCCAGAGGCCCACTTTGGCCTCGAGAGGACTCGCTTCCTTCAGGGGCCATTCTGGCATCCAGTTGGCCTCCTCTCTGACCTCTAGAGGGCCCATTCTGACCTGGACCCAAGGCCCCAAGTGACTGGGGGGGGGGGGGGGGTAAAATATATGTTGTCTGCCCCCTCATGGGCCTTTGGGGGGGGGGGGCATGTCCCGGATTCCCCCCCCCCCACAAGCCCTGCGACCGCCTCTGGCTTTCAGGCATTTACCTAGGTACCTACACTACCTACACTGATATAAACTGGGGTGGCGTTCAATGGACCCTGGAAACGCTGCGTTTTATGTGGATATTCATGCATACGCTTGCATCATGCATACGCTTCACATCACCCATCATACGCTTCACATCACCCATCATGCATACGCTTCACATCACCCATCATGCATACGCTTCACATCACCCATCATGCATACGCTTCACATCACCCATCATGCATACGCTTCACATCACCCATCATGCATACGCTTCACATCACCCATCATACGCTTCACATCACCCATCATACGCTTCACATCACCCATCATGCATACGCTTCACATCACCCATCATACGCTTCACATCACCCATCATGCATACGCTTCACATCACCCATCATGCATACGCTTCACATCACCCATCATACGCTTCACATCACCCATCATACGCTTCACATCACCCATCATGCATACGCTTCACATCACCCATCATACGCTTCACATCACCCATCATACGCTTCACATCACCCATCATGCATACGCTTCACATCACCCATCATCCATACGCTTCACATCACCCATCATACGCTTCACATCACCCATCATCCATACGCTTCACATCACCCATCATACGCTTCACATCACCCATCATACATACGCTTCACATCACCCATCATGCATACGCTTCACATCACCCATTATACGCTTCACATCACCCATCATGCATACGCTTCACATCACCCATCATGCATACGCTTCACATCACCCATCATGCATACGCTTCACATCACCCATCATGCATACGCTTCACATCACCCATCATGCATACACTTCACATCACCCATCATACACTTCACATCACCCATCATACGCTTCACATCACCCATCTTGCATACGCTTCACATCACCCATCATACACTTCACATCACCCATCATACGCTTCACATCACCCATCTTGCATACGCTTCACATCACCCATCATCCATACGCTTCACATCACCCATCATGCATACGCTTCACATCACTCATCATGCATACGCTTCACATCACCCATCATCCATACGCTTCACATCACCCATCATGCATACGCTTCACATCACCCATCATGCATACGCTTCACATCACCCATCATCCATACGCTTCACATCACCCATCTTGCATACGCTTCACATCACCCATCATGCATACGCTTCACATCACCCATCATGCATACGCTTCACATCACCCATCATACACTTCACATCACCCATCTTGCATACGCTTCACATCACCCATCATGCATACGCTTCACATCACCCATCTTGCATACGCTTCACATCACCCATCATGCATACGCTTCACATCACCCATCATACACTTCACATCACCCATCTTGCATACGCTTCACATCACCCATCATGCATACGCTTCACATCACCCATCATGCATACGCTTCACATCACCCATCATGCATACGCTTCACATCACTCATCATGCATACGCTTCACATCACCCATCATGCATACGCTTCACATCACCCATCATGCATACGCTTCACATCACCCATCATGCATACGCTTCACATCACCCATCATGCATACGCTTCACATCACCCATCTTGCATACGCTTCACATCACCCATCATACGCTTCACATCACCCATCTTGCATACGCTTCACATCACCCATCATACGCTTCACATCACCCATCTTGCATACGCTTCACATCACCCATCATGCATACGCTTCACATCACCCATCTTGCATACGCTTCACATCACCCATCATACGCTTCACATCACCCATCTTGCATACGCTTCACATCACCCATCATACGCTTCACATCACCCATCTTGCATACGCTTCACATCACCCATCTTGCATACGCTTCACATCACCCATCATACGCTTCACATCACCCATCTTGCATACGCTTCACATCACCCATCATGCATACACTTCACATCACCCATCATACACTTCACATCACCCATCATACGCTTCACATCACCCATCTTGCATACGCTTCACATCACCCATCATACACTTCACATCACCCATCATACGCTTCACATCACCCATCTTGCATACGCTTCACATCACCCATCATCCATACGCTTCACATCACCCATCATCCATACGCTTCACATCACCCATCATGCATACGCTTCACATCACCCATCATGCATACGCTTCACATCACCCATCTTGCATACGCTTCACATCACCCATCATACGCTTCACATCACCCATCTTGCATACGCTTCACATCACCCATCATCCATACGCTTCACATCACCCATCATCCATACGCTTCACATCACCCATCATGCATACGCTTCACATCACCCATCATGCATACGCTTCACATCACCCATCATGCATACGCTTCACATCACCCATCATGCATACGCTTCACATCACCCATCATGCATACGCTTCACATCACCCATCATACGCTTCACATCACCCATCTTGCATACGCTTCACATCACCCATCATGCATACGCTTCACATCACCCATCATGCATACGCTTCACATCACCCATCATGCATACGCTTCACATCACCCATCATGCATACGCTTCACATCACCCATCATGCATACGCTTCACATCACCCATCATGCATACGCTTCACATCACCCATCATGCATACGCTTCACATCACCCATCTTGCATACGCTTCACATCACCCATCATACGCTTCACATCACCCATCTTGCATACGCTTCACATCACCCATCTTGCATACGCTTCACATCACCCATCATACGCTTCACATCACCCATCATGCATACGCTTCACATCACCCATCATGCATACGCTTCACATCACCCATCATGCATACGCTTCACATCACCCATCATGCATACGCTTCACATCACCCATCATGCATACGCTTCACATCACCCATCTTGCATACGCTTCACATCACCCATCATACGCTTCACATCACCCATCTTGCATACGCTTCACATCACCCATCATGCATACGCTTCACATCACCCATCATGCATACGCTTCACATCACCCATCATACGCTTCACATCACCCATCTTGCATACGCTTCACATCACCCATCATGCATACGCTTCACATCACCCATCATACGCTTCACATCACCCATCTTGCATACGCTTCACATCACCCATCATGCATACGCTTCACATCACCCATCATGCATACGCTTGCATTATAAACTATGAGAATGTTACCGAATATCCTTAGAATATGCAGTGTTTGAAGGGTGTATTAAACGTAACCTGGGTACATGGGTGAATCAAGTCAGCTGGTGCGTCTGATGCTGACGGTGCCGGCGACGAGCTGCGCGTCTGCGCGCAGTGTCAGCCTCCTCCGTCCGCTTAAGTCGTACCTGCACGCGACCATGTCCCAGGCGCGCTTAACCCTATTAGTGGCAGGGGCAGATTCTGCCCACCCCTCAGGTTTTTCGCAGATATCTCCTGAACGGCTTAGAGCAGAACCATGAAATTTTGGGACTTTCCCTAGAATTGAATTCCGCATATGGAGTCAAAATTTTGAGTTCCTAACCTTAACAGAGACGGTTCCAGGGCCCAGTTTTTGGAGGATTTTTTTTCTGTGACATTTGGCGATAATACGGAGATGCGATCTTCACGGCTTCTTCCTAACTGCCTGAAGTATAAAGGAGTTACATAGGCTTACGGTGATTGAAACAAGTGCAAATTAGTTGATTCTAGTGAACTATAATACATTTTGCACGGCAGAGGCGGTTTCAGGCACTTGAAATGGGGTGGTTTACAGGAAGTTATTTTCTATATATTTTGCCTCCCTTTTTCACTAACATGGCACCGCCTATGGATGCAAATATGTTTTATAACTGTTGTGTCCAATGTCACGATAGCACACCATTTCATTTATCGAAAAGAAGAAGAAAAAAGACTGTTTTATAAGACATTTATTTTACCCCAAATTTAGTGACCTGAAAACGCCTATTATTTTTGAATTTTGAAAAGGTCACCATCATATATCAATCCCCAATTCAATCTATATCGATCCCCATTAGTTGCGTTGAAATCGGTTGATAAACATGACAGCTGTGTTGGATCACAAATACCTCTAATATTTGTAGTTTTTGCCTACCTGTTGCCCCCCCCCCCCCTATCAAATTTGTTTCATTTTCATTTTTTAGAAATGTAGATCGTGTTGAGGGGCATCAAACACCGCTTGATTTTTGTCAAATCGGTCGGGTATATCTCGAGATATCCGGGGGGCGGAATCCGCCCCCCCCCCCCCTGCCACTAATAGGGGTAGCCAGGAGCCTGCCACTAATAGGGTTAAACTACGCTGCTGTGTGCGCGACATACGGGAATGAGCGCTCAACCTCGATGAGGTCGTCGCCGAGTTCTCGCGTCGGTCGCCTCAGCGTGTCCGTCTGTTCGGAGCGACCTAATAGCTGGGTAGTGGATGGTAACCAATGTGCCCGCACTCCGCAGATTGTGACCGTGTGTAAATAGACTGTGTCAGCCGGCCAGGTACGGCTTACTTTGTGCCTCACAGTGGACCTGTTTGTAGACCAAGTTCGCTCTTGATATCCTTGTGCTCTCCGCGCATCAGCCATGCCGCCATTTCCGCGCGAACAGCGTTGATTTCTCGCACGTGCGTTGGTGAGGATATATGCTGCGACCTGCTGTTCCTCCATATTTGTGTGATGTACCGTGCAGCTCGGACGGCCGGAGAGTGACCGTGGCCGGCCGTCGATCAGCTGGGTAGTGGATGGTGACCAATGTGCTCGCAGATTGACACTGACTGTGTGTGTATATAACACGGCCAGGGACGGCTTAGTTTTGTGTCTCACAGCGGACCTGGTTGGTAGTGCAGGCTCGCTCTCGCCGTTGTGGTGTCTGTGTGAGCCCCGCGCGTCAGCCGCGCCGCCATGGTCCATGGAGCTGAATATGAGATCAGACCGTGCCCTTTTGGACGATGTTGTACCCTCTTTCGAAACTCAAAATACAGTAAGATCCTTGCATCGACTTGTAGTGCTATTATTTTATGACGGCCGTTGTGCAGACTGCAGGGAAATTATTACCACCAGACATACCATAACATCCATTCCGATGGTATTATATTGCATACTGACGTTGGTATCGTTTATTGCGCCACTTGCTTCCTATGATTTTACGGTGCCGCTACGGTTAAGCAGCCGTAAACGGCTGTCCTTCTCCTCCACCCCTCCCCTCGCTCCAACTTAGGCTGGACTGCCGCCGGTGGAAAAGCACCCCTGGCATTTTGACAATTCTCCACACATGGTACAAACGCTGCCAAAAAAAAAACATTCCAACGAAGCCGTTCCAACGGATCCATAACACGCACGAACGCTCCCAAATAACCGTTCCAACGAAAAACCGTTTCAACGGATCCATAACACGAACGAATGCACCCACAATAAAAAACGTTCCAAGAGATCCATAACACGTACGAACGCTGCCAAAACAAACGTTATAACGAAAACTTTCCAACAACATGTACGAACGCCCCCAATAAACCGTTCCAACGAAAATCCGAATCTGCTGCTGTAAGTTTCAACAACACGTACGAGCGCTGCCAAAAAGTAAAACGTTCCAACGGATTCATAACACATACGAACGCTGCCAAAAAAAAAACGTTCCAACGGATCCATAACGCGTACGAACGCTAAAAAACTTCCAACGAAACCGTTCGATCCATAACACGCACGAACGCTCCCCCCCAAAAAACGTTCCAACGAAAAACCGTTCCAACGGATTAATAACACGTACGAACGCTCCAAAAAAACGTTCCAACGAAAAACCGTTCCAACGGATCCATAACACGTACGAACCCCCCCCAAAACAAACAAAATGTTCCAACGGATCCGTAACACGTACGCACGCTAAACAAAACGTTCCAATGAAACCGTTCCAATCATTGACGCTATATAAGTATATATCTATATACCTATATATGTCAATGGTTCCAACCAACGCAAATCAGAACCTGCTGCTGTAGATGGATAATCAATCTGCTGCTAACTTGACGGCGGTACAAAATCCCATAACAAAAACGCAGTTATGAATATAGAGCGCCACTTTCGGCACCTACATTTGGAAGCCTGGCGGATCCGCCAATAGCTACCATATTTCAACTTCGATCAGTCGGGCTGGCGTCCGGCAAAGTGGCGGATGGCAGATGGCTTTTGGCGTCCGCCACTCCCACTGTGAACTCCGCTTAATTGTTATTTGTCCCTGGCGCGCCAGAATTGTACAATCTGGCAAAAGTAGTCGTGAGAAGATAAAAACATTATATCCTACTACTAAAAATCCTGTACTATAATTTATCTATTCTTCTTTATAACTCAAAAACAGTGATAATGTGAAAACAAAATATTTTGTTGCTGTCATAATTCCCAGTTTGAGTGGCATTGTGACTGGAATTACCACTGTATGGATAAGTTACCACAATGTCATAAAGACATAAAGACATAAAGACATAAAAGAAAAGTGCAACAAAGAGCCTCTTGGGCCCATCCGAGGTTGCACCCCCCCCCCCCCTCCACCAGTCTCGCTCCTTCAAATCACCTTACTCTACCTGCATAAAAGAAGGCTAATCCCACGAGTATTTATGAATTAATCCCTTCTCTGTAAAGTATTTATCTAATCTAATTTTGAAGGAAGCAAGTGTCACTGCATCAGCGACATCCCCTGGTAGCATATTCCAATGTCCTACAACCCTTCTACTGAAAAATGACTGTCGTAGCCTAGTCCTACTTTGTTTCATGAGTTTATGCTGATGACCTCTACCTCGATTTTCCCTATTGAACTCAAACATTCCCTTTAAATATCCAGAATGCTGACCATTTACAAATTTGAAGACTTCAATTAGATCTCCTCTTAGCCTTCTATATCTAAGTGAAAACATACCCAATTTCTTTAATCTATCTTCATAAGGTAAACTACCAAGACAATTAACCCGCGCCGTGCCGGGGGGGGGGGGTGTTTAGACACCCCCCCTCAGGTTTTTCGAGGATAGCGAAAAACGGCGGCGCTGCGCGCCGCCGCTTTTTGACACAGCTGTTCGGGCATCAATTGCGCACACTATGTAAAAAATAATACATCGGGTCATCTCAGGTCAGGTCACCAGACCAGGTCACGTGACCCCACCTCCAAAAAACTTGTGGTCGTACCACAGTCACAGTTTTTAGATGATCGGTTTTATACTTACAGGATTTTATAAGGTCATATGTATCTACAATTTGTTAATCTTGAATTTGTTATATCAGCGACCTAAGGTCGGGTCAATTTCGTGACCTCCCCATTATAAGTCAATGGGGAAATATTCAAATGCTTCCTATTCCAAAGATACGCAAGATATCAGTCTAATTACTTCTGGATCATGTTATTATAGGCCATTCTTGATTACCTAGGTGCCATCTTTGTTCACTGACCCCTACAGGGTCAGCCGAGGTCATCCGAGGTCACCAACAGTTGTATGTCAATAACTCTCGACATAATGACGATAGAGAAGTGAAACCGACACCAATGTGTTTGTCTCGTCGAGGTACATCTTCCCATATACAACATGACCTACTTGAGTCACCACATAACCTTGACCTGAGGTCAAACTTTTAAGTTGACCTAACCTGGTCAACACTAATATGAGTCGAAGCGCCTTAAGAGGAAAAACACGATGGAATCAAAATTATTGTCCTGTCGTTATTAGGTAAAAAGCTATTCGTGAAAACTGTTTGGTAAAAATAGCCTTTTTGACATTCGATGAGCTCTGGAGCCTAAACTATTGCCTTATTTTAAAATCTGAGGACACTTTGTCGATTGCATGTTTCAATAGCTTTCCATTGCTCTTTTCCGTTTGTTGCTAGCTATCATAGTTCCTGTGATATATGGGGGTTTCTGGAGCGGAGTCCTAAAACTGGAAAATTTGACCTTTGATGACCTCTGGTGACCTCAATATTGGCTTTAGGAAAAAATATCTTAAGTACTTTCGAATGTGCTTCTCGAGAGCTTTCGAACGCGCTTTTCTGCGTCTTTCTAGCCCTTTTAGTTTTCGAGTTGGAGGGGGGGGGTGTCTAAACATCCCCCCGGCACGGCGAAGTTGGCGCCGAGCACCGGCACGGCGCGGGTTAACCATTTTTGTTGCCCTTTTTTGAACTCTTTCTAACAACCAGCAATCTTTCTCATATGTTGGAGACCAGGCTTGTACACAATACTCCAAATGTGGTCTAACGTATGCACAATACAGTTTTGTTATTACCTTTTCACTCTTGTAGGAAACATTTCTGTTAATGGCCCCTAGCATTCTAAGTGCCTTTTTCCTAGCTTCTACAACCTGGTCTGACGCTGATAGTCTATTGTTTACCACGACACCTAAATCTCTTTCCTTTTCAATCTGCTCCATTTTCTGCCCACCCATTTCATACCTATGTTTACTGCTAACCCGTCCAGCGTGCATAATCTTACATTTACTCAAATTGAATTTCATCTGCCATGCTTCAGACCACTCAACTAGCTTGTCCAGATCTTATTGAAAAACATCCTGATCATGTTTTCCTCTAATAATCCTGACAACTTTTAGATCGTCTGCAAATTTCAAGACTTTGCTGTCTATATCGTTTCGTTTCGTTTCGTTTATTAAGGATTCGTCCACGTAGTAGGTATTATGAACCCTGTACATTGTAGGTAAGGGTGACAGACATTTACTCATACACTATGGGAACGGTCACGGTCACGATGCGTGTAAAAAACAACACGGACATCCGATTGTAATTCATGTTGGCTGACAAATGGCACGCAGGAACGCCCCGCGACTCCGCACCTCGGTAATGTTAGCCGGGAGAGAATTCCACGCACGCGCGGCCCTATATGAGAAGCTTCCCTGCGTGGCTGACAGGCGACATCTCTCCAGCTGCAGCTCTCCCGCGGCTACAGCTCTCGTTTCCCTCTGGGATACCTGGGATCGTTTGACAAAAAGAGCTCTCAGGGCTGGCGGGCAGTTGTGGTCATGAAGCGCACTAAACACTTTGAGGCAGTCTCGCTGATGCACCACCTCCCTCGCACTCAGCCACCCTAACGAGATGAGGACAGGTGAGATGTGCTCACTGCGCCGCACCCCAGAGACAAGTCTCGCCGCAAAGTTGATAGTTTTCTGAATCCGTGACAGATGGCATTGGGCGGCCCCGCCCCAAACGGAGAGACAGTACAAAATGTGGGGGAAAACGTGACCCTGTACCAGGAGCTCAAGGGCTTTGGGTGTGAAATAGTGGCGAATTTTGTAGAGGGATATAAGGATAGCGTTGCATCTGCGAACCACCGTCGATATATGTGGCTCCCAGGTCAGACCTGGGTCCAGGACCATGCCCAGGACCTTCACGGTGGAACATGGCGGGATGCGTGAGCGTGATAAGGTGATGTGGAAGCTCGATGTCTTTTTTATGGAAGATTTTGTACCAAAGATGATGAAATGGGTTTTGTCAGGGTTCATTTTGAGACAGTTGGACAGAAACCAATCTTGAAGGTGTATGATGGACTCCTCGACGCGGGCCTTCAGGTGTGATAAGTTGATGACATCGAGAGGGGAGTGGTCCAGGAGTTGAGTGTCATCGGTATAGGACAGGAGTCGGCCATGGGGAAGGAATGCGGACATGTCGTTGATGAAGATAAGGAAGAGGATGGGTCCGACTATGGAGCCCTGGGCGACGCCGTGGGTCAATGGGAGAATTGGGTCTGATCCGCCCGCTACCATCTGTTTCCGGTCTTGCAGATAGCTGCGGAACCAGTCTGAGCACACCCCGTACCATTCTAGCTTGTCCAAGAGGACGCCATGATCGACGCTGTCAAAAGCTTTACTTAGGTCGAGCGTCGTCAGCGACGCTATTTCACCTGCGTCGATAATCTTTGAGATCCACTCCACTGCGTCGATCAGGGCGTCCTCCGCGGAATGACGGGGTCGGTAAGCATATTGAAATTGAGACAGTATATGGTTTTCCTGTAGATATGACGTGAGTTGCATGCAGACAGCCTTTTCCGTGATTTTTGACAAAACAGACAGGATAGAGATAGGCCGGAAGTTATTCAAATCGGATCGGTCTCCAGACTTGTGAATAGGTACAACGCGAGCTATTTTCCAGGCATTAGGAAACGTGCATGTGGTTACAGATTTGTTGACGATATTAAGAAGGTGAGGCCCAACAACAGCCAAACACCTTTTCACTGCATGGAGAGGGACGCCATCGATACCGACTGCCCTTGACGAGCTCATGCGTTTAATGGCCTTCGAGAGTTCTGGCAGGGTTACAGGGCGTAGTGCGAGGGCTGATGAGCACACACGGGGAGGCCTCGGTCCGTGCGAGCCCGAAACGGTGGTGCGCCCCACCTCCGCGGCGATGCGTGACCCCACGGACGCAAAATGCTCATTGAATGCGTCAGCCCGGTCACTGACGTCATCGTCACCCAAAGCGGGGCCCCGTGATGGTTGGACAGCAAAACTTTTCAGACGACTCCAAAAAGATTGTCTGTCAGATAAAAGAGAGTCACACAGGAAGTCGCGACGGGCACGAGTGAGCTGGCTTTCACAGTGTTGCGCCGCCGCTGGTATTCACAGCGACTTTCTGGGGTTCTGGTGCGCTCCCAGGTTCGCCGGGCCTCGTCGCGGTCCTCCATCGCCGACGTCAGCTCGGGATTGTCGCGCAGCCACGGACACGCCGGTCGGCGCCGTCTCACCGTGACGAGCGGGCAGTGCTCGTCGACCACTGCGTCCCAGACCGCCATGAATGCCGTCAGCTTCTCGTCAGCTGTCCGTGCGTTGTAGAGTGGTCCCAAGTCAGCTGTCAGAAGGCTCAGGCACATGGCGTCCCAGTCGACACGCTCCCAGCGCCTCCTTATGACCGGCGCCGGCGGCGGGGGGCGCTGTCTGCGCACCCCGGCTCTGAGGAGTACCGGCTGGTGGTCGGCGATTTGATCCTGGAGCACAACGACAGATTCAGGTGAGTCGGTCAGGTTGGTTATGACCAGGTCCAGCATCGTGGGTGGCGGGTGGAGGTGCGTGGGCTCACGCACCAGCTGCGTGAGGTCCAGGTCGCTCAGGATCCGCTGGAGGCCCCGTGCACCTGGGCAGTCCTGTTGTAGCAGATTGATGTTGAAGTCGCCCATGACGACGACCGGCTTGCCAGTGGAGACCGCGTCCCCCAGCTGCCGGTCGATCATCTCGAGCGCTCCGGGCACCGAAGTGGCGGGGGGTCGGTAGATTACCCCGACCACCACTGTGCGGCACCCTGCACCGCTGACGGACAGCCAGAGCGACTCCAGGTTGGGGTCGGAGCCGCCGATATGCAGTTTTGTCACGCGGAGGTTGTCTCTCGTCAAGATTGCGACGCCTCCGCCTCGCGCCTTGACCCGCGCGCCGGGCTGGCTTGTGAGGTCACATCTGATTATGCTATATCCGGGGAAAACCAGCACTCGGGTCAGGACACTCGGCTTCAGCCACGTCTCGGACACAGACAAAATGTCAATATTATGTTGTTGGAGCAGGAGGTTGATTTCATCCATTCTTGGTGCTAGGGAGCGGGTGTTGGCATGTCCGAAGCTGTACGTCGATGCTGATGATGTACGTCGTCGATTCGGTTGGTACGTCGATTCCGGCTGTGTAGCCGCCGCCCGGCGGGTCTGACGCAGGGTCAGCCGAGGCGGCTGCACCAGGCAGCGGGTGGCGGGGCCAGCCGGCTCCGGGACGACCGGCGGGGGCCCCATCCCATGCCTGTCGTTCAAATTTGGCAGACGGCACCCTACACGGACGGGGATCGCCGCCCCGGTGCCTCGCTGACGGCCGTCGGTGTCGCCGGCGCCCGCCAACCCCGGTCCGCCTGACCGGACTCTATCACTCGACCGGGTTTGGGCTGGTGGATTCTCCCCTATGCCAGGGGCGGGTCCAGGGCCCGCCAGGGGGATTAAAGCGCGGTCGTAGTCCTGGCGACGCTGATGTTCCGCGTTTCTTGCCCGATGTCGACGCGCTTGGACTATCCGACCGGCTCTTCTCCCCCGGCAGTGCCGCCTTACTCCGCCTCTGTCCGCCCCTTGGGCGGCGGGTGGGTGATGGATGGCCATGGGGGCTGAGTACGGCGGGGACCCGGCACGGTCTCTCAGAGTGTCGGCGACGACGGTAGAGCGTGGAGCGGTAGAAGTCGAGGCGGCAAGGTGATAGGTGCGTTGGTCTCTTCGGAAACCGGTAGAATGCCGGCCAGTCCAGCGTGGGTCATGGCTATGGCTATTTAAAATACTGGGCGAGTATAAATAACTATGATCACTACGAAAGAAGGCTCGAAAAATCTTCAAACGGTCCGAAAACACCACTTCTTGAGATGAGACAAAACCTGCAGTTGGCCGAAACTTAATTACACGCGAAAACACAGCACAACGGAGGAGCGACGCGAGGGGCGGCTGCCGGTAGGAGGCGCCGAGCCTAATGGTTCATGTTCGCCGAGCCTAATGGTATATGTGTCTATATATGTCTTTGCTGTCAAGACTTTGCTCAATTGCATTCACAAATATTATAAAAACCAATGGGCCCAGGACTGAGCCCTGTGGAACCCCACTGAGAACCTCCTTCCATTGTGATTGGCACCCATTCAATATAACCCTTTGCTGGCGTCCTGAAAGCCACGTTTCTATCCAATCCAGAATCTTGCCCCTGATCCCATGAATTTTAAGTTGCAATCCCAGTCTTGTATGGGGGACTTTGTCAAATGCTTTACTGAAATCAAGAAAAGCTACATCTAGATGTTTACCCTGATCAAAGCTATCTGTTGCAACATCCAAAAACTCCAGAAGATTAGTTAAACAAGAACGGCCCTTCCTAAAGCCATGCTGTGTATCCTTGATGAGTTCATTTTGCTCCAAGAATTCAACAATCTTATCTTTGATGATTGATTCAAGCACCTTGCAGACTAATGAGGTCAGACTAACCGGTCTATAGTTTTCCTCTTTACTTCTATCTCCCTTTTTATGAATAGGAACAACATTTGCTCTTTTCCAATCAAGTGGAATTTTACTATCTGCGAAAGATTTATAAAATATTATGGCTAATGGAACCGACAACTCCCTTTCAGATTCTCTTAAAAGTCTAGCATGGATTTCATCAGGTCCTTCTGCCTTGTTAGGCCTTACTTTCTTTAGATATTCTAGAACAAGTTCACTACTTATGCCACCTAGCTCTCCTATAGTCTCCTCTGTCTTTGGCTCAGGCTGAAGTGCTGCAATACTACTCTGGTCCTCGATAGTAAAGACAGATTGAAACTGATCATTAAGCACTTCAACCATTTCACTGTCCTTGCTAACTAACACATCATCCACCTTAAATGGACCTATATTTTTGGAAACTGTACTGAACTTATAAAAACTGAAGAACTTCTTACTATCTGCATTATAATGTCTAGCTAAATCAAGTTCCTTTGCCCTTTTAGCTTCTCTGACCTTTTTCTTAACTGAATTTCTTGCATTCTGGTAGGCTTTCTGATTTATATCTAGTGAAGATCCCTTAAAAATGCAAAATGCACTTTTTTTAGCTTGTATAGCACTCCTTACTTCTGGGGTAAGTCAAACTGGTTTGCCCTTGGTTCTGTTACGTTTGTGCTTGAGGGGTATATGCCGATTCTGAATTTGGCTTAATCTAGCTTTGAAAACATTCCAGGCCTCACATGCATCTAAACCTGCCAACTCAACGTTCCATTTTATCTGTGCGAGGTCATTTCTAATGCCATCAAAATCAGCCCGACTGAAGTTTGGAACCATAATAAGGTTATCTTTGGGCCTCATTTCTGATGAGATATTGAATTTAACCATATTGTGATCACTGGTTCCTAGACCTTCGCCAATACTTATGTCACTAACTAGATCACTGTTGTCTGAGAATACAAGGTCTAGAATGGAGCAATGTCTGGTTGGCTCTGTTACAAACTGATGCATGAAAAGCTCCTCTTCAAATATTTGCCTATACAACCTACACTCATTTGTTTCCTCTGCTATACTTTCGTATCCTCTTAAGTTAAAATCTCCCATAATAAGACACTGAGCCCGAAAGTTCCTACGTATTTCCTCACAAATATCTTGGTCTCTTTCAGCTTGGGAGTTCCTTGGAAGATTCCCTGGTCTGTAAAATGCACCTATCCTCAACCTTCCTCTGTTTCCTGTACCAATTTTAATGTCAAGCCAGATTGATTCTACTTCTTTTACTTTACTAGAATCATCAACTCTAGTAGTGCAGTACAAGCTATTTACATATACAAACACTCCGCCCCCCTGCCGTGATTCTCTGCTGTATGAGAACATGTTATACCCTTGTAACTCTAAATCCTGTAGCCTATCCCTATTATACCCCTCACTAACCCATGTCTCGGTTACACAAATGATATCAGGCTTTTCAAGGGCAACATAACACTCAAACTCATCAAATTTAGACCTAATACTTTGGGCATTCAGCAACACACATGTGATCTTATACTTTGAGCTGACTCTACTAATTCTGAGGGAATTATGATCTACTGTCCTATTCTGACATGAACTTCTACCAATGCTTACTTCTTGATGCCCTGGTACTAGCGTCCCCGACCCCCCCCCCCCCCCCCCCCACTCCTACCTAGTTTCCCTGAATGACACTTCTGTAGGCATCTCCCAAAGCCCTTGCCCCCTCATCCGATAAGTGAAGTCCATCCTTCATATAGTACCTACGCCACTCATAGAACTGATCCCATAAGTCTACATAACTAAGCCTCATAGCTGAACATAAGTTCTGAACTGAGCTGTTCACAGACAGCGCTCTCGAGTACCACTCCTCACTGGCTCCACAGCGAGGGAGGATGCCAGTCACAATGACTGGTTTCCTGGACTCCTTCAACCTCTGAAGCAGGCTCCGGTACTCCGCTACTATTCTCACACTCTGCCTAGTTCCTATGTCGTTCACCCCCGCCTGTATTATAACTGTCTCCGGGCTACTCCTACCAAGTTCTGCCTCCATGACAGGGCCCATATCAGCTACTCCTGCCCCTGGTTTGACTAT
This sequence comes from Chirona hameri, assembly GCA_036785665.1. Classification (NCBI taxonomy): domain Eukaryota; kingdom Metazoa; phylum Arthropoda; class Thecostraca; order Balanomorpha; family Balanidae; genus Chirona; species Chirona hameri. Next base: position 15,502 of record JAXIVJ010013356.1, on the reverse strand, counting down.
ACATTTGTCCCTCTTCCCACAGAATGTTCGCCTTAAGGGCCTTACCCTTGAGTCCCCAACCACTAAATGCTGAACCTCTTCCCCGTCACTTTCAGCTGCTGACTCTAACACACTGAACCTATTTGATATTGTAACCTGCGGATGTTCCCTGGGGCTGTACTGCCTGACTATACCCTGAACTTTTGTCCATCCCTCCTGATCCCCTTCCCTCTTCCTCCTCCAGATTCTGCTACCACCCTCCATTACCCAGCACCCCTCCTCATCCTTACTGTCTGTGGCCCTAGCATTACTTTCCACAGTGTTGGGTCTCCAGAAATGTGACCCTCCAACACACTTCCAAACCCCAGCCGGACTATCCACCTTTGCCTTATCCTCCTCCCTTATGCCCCTATCAGAACTACCACTGGTCCCTGATCCTGTAGGCTCCTTTTCTGACCCCCTGACCACGATCTGCGCATACGTTCCTTGGTCAGAAGCTACACCCTCCTGCGGCTCATCTCTACACCAACTCTTACTTAACTGCGCCTCAAGCTCCGCTACCCTGGCCTGGAGGGCCTCTAGCTCTGCTACCTTCGCCTGCATCCTAGTCATGCTCATTTTAATACACTAGTAACTTAGGTATATAACTTAGGTACTATGCACTTTTCAATACTTTACTAACTTAACTTAACTTTTTTTTCTTCTTCTTCTTCTAAACCTTAACTAGATCTAAGTAAAGCTAGTGACACAAATCAGCTATGAGTGCACCTAATACTAGACTAAATATCTAATCCTTAAATAAACTAAATACTAAATACACCTTAATTATCCCTAATTTTCTTAAAATATCTGCTTATCCAACCCTGCAACTAATAACACAAAAATAAGACCAAGACAATTGTGGTGCACACAAGCTAGAATGAAAAGTCCTTTAAAAAGCAAGTAAGAGGTAACAGCTAACTATGAATGCTTAAATATAATACCTAAACGATCCACAAAACTAAATATCTAATCCTTATATCAAAATCTAATGTGGTTCCTCAAAAAAATACACAAAACAACAGAGCTATCCAACAGCCACTTAGCTTGTCTAAAGCGGGGTTCAGATTCGATGTCATTGCAATGTCATTGCATGTCATTGCAAAACTTGATATAATTTTGGTATAAAACTCCGTCCAACCTGTTGTTATAGGGCCTTGCCATTTACTGGATGAAAAGAAGGCAAAAAAGTGGGAAAGTTTCACATCACATGCAGAAAACCGCCTGTCGTTCTAGCCGCTGCCTCTGCGCGTTGCGCTAGGTATGTTGTGCCGCATAGCACAGACATACTGTGCCGCATGGCACCACAGTACTGCGGGCCGGGCGACAACAGGTGTTTGGAAACAGGCATCAATCGGCTTGGCGTTTCGTGACGTAAAATTCAAGTGACCATCACGCAATTCACTATGTTGACTTTGGATGAAATTATGTCTATTTTATGATCTTTGGAAGGAATACAAAAAAGAAGACACAATGGCCATGATATTACCTATTCCCAATTTAAATATTGTAGGGAATGAGGACTTGGCCGACATGATTTGAGGTAATACATATTATATATATATATATATATATATATATATATATATATATATATATATATATATATATATATATATATATATATATATATATATATATATATAATGAATTCGCAGTCTTGAGCATCAAAAACAAAGCAAAATAGCTAGTGGGATGAGAGATAAAAAATTGTCTTAATAGCGGTAAGAACCCCTTTTCCTAAAGCCATTAGTCACCATGCCACTGACAGCCAGGACCGTGAAGAAGGGCACCATTCCAAGCACACATGGCGCCCTCACTGCCGGTCTTAGTTATGGCGCGTGCCCGGTCGTCGTGCCAAAAATAGACTGTCTCCTCGCCGCCATCACGCTACTGCCTGTGAGACCTGTAGTGCTATTACAGGTCTGCGAAATCTGATTTTATTCGAGCTGCCGTTGACTGAATTTATCCCGTGTTCAATACATGCAGCATACATCGGTACAGCACACTACCAATATCGAGTAAAAATATTTGACGGTGCTGGATAGTCTTTTCCGCGATGCCAGGAATAAGCTATCCAACTAAATGATTATACCAAATAGTTGATTTGGTTGGAAATGATTTTCAATGTTAAATCTGCTTGCATGTAAAATCCACTTAATTATGAAGCTCAGAATAATTTTGTGAGTAAATCATTCACAGAAATACGTCTGTACGATTAGCTTTCAGATGCGTTATACTAAGTGTACCGAAATAGCCCTATTCGACTAGATTCGGAGCCCTCTGTCGGCAACTGGCCTTTTTCGCTAGACCCCAGGCGGAGAGGCACGGAGCAGTGAGATCCCATCGAAACCGGTAAGCGTCGCTGCACAAATGTGCACTTGTGATGTATTGTGTACTATATTCGTCCCTTTTCATGCTTCGATATTCTTGTGTGCTCTCTCTGTCTTTCAGGAACATATGCCTGCCAACTGAAGGAATACAATCCGTATCCTTCTTAGGATAATAAGACATTAATTGCATCCTTTAGTTGCACTATAGGGAGAAGTAAAACCTTCAACACCTTCAAGCAGATATGTGCCGTACACGTGCATGGATCCCAGAACAGGATCTAGTATTACAGATTGTCCCTGGATAAAATGCAATAAAACCAGTATGCCACTAAAGCCCACAGGTCCTCAAAGGGAATAAATAGTTCACCTTTAAAGGAAATAGTTCACCTTGGGAAATTATTCCCAAACACTTATATATTTTTTCTTCCCAAACACATGGATTAGATTTGTTAATACAATTTATTTTTTATATTGTCAAAAATGGCTTTATATCGCGCCGATTCAGGACAGAAGGCCGTAAATTATTATTGTTATCGAAACTATATGCATACTCTGTGACTCAGAGTACTGACGTCACGCAAATAAAAAAAAATGGTTCAGCCAATCAGATTTGAAAGCAGTCGCGTAAGGATATAGTCGCATTAGAGATGTGCCAACCGGCGGCCGGCGGTTCGCTTGCTAGCACCAGCTGCAAGCTAATTGGCTAATGGTATAGCCTCTGCCCGGGCTAGATCCAGCACCACGCTCTTTCGCAAGTACCGCATTCCTTCGCCCAAAAAAAATCAAATATATTCAGCTGGAGTCTTTTCAGTCAAGAAAACTTGCAGATAGGAGTTTCCCAACACGGGCTACAAAACTGCAATCTCAGTTAAAACTAATGTTGAGGGTGAACTATTTGCTTTAACATGAGGTTTTTAACTGAGATATCAGATTTGTAGAGCAGATCGAAAAACGGGTTGTGGTGAAAGAATTACCTCGCCATGCTAAGTAATTTCGACACAGGACTAGTGGGCCCCTTTTAGAAGAAGAAGTTTAATTTCCCCGAAACTTGCTTTGGGTCCTCACAACGGTTGTTTACGTTGCAATCAGCCTGCGTATATATGCCTAAACTTCGTCGTTATTGTGTGCAATAATTTATATAACCAAGCTACTATATGCATGACGTCATAATTGTCATGAAGTTTTGTATGGCCATGAAGGAAAAAAGAGAAATATGCCCATTTTTCGACGGATATCCATCTATCGTCTAAACAAATGCCATATTCGTTTTTTTCTAGCTCGAAATACCCCGTATAGCCAAATTTCAAGACATCTTTAAAGGTGACCTATTCCCTTTAACTAGCGAACGTAGAATTTCAAGTGATCCCGCTGAAATGTATCATCTATTTTTGTATTTGACATAGGTAATTTTGTCAGAAAAAAAAATCAAGCTTGATCTGGCATTTAAAGATAGTTTGGCTATGTCTAGAGCAGTGTTCGTCACGAGCCCACCAACCCCCAGCCCAGCCCGACCCAGGCCCATGAACACCAAGCCCAGGCCCGGACCAGGCCCGTTCAAATTTATAATATTGAGGCCCATGCCAGGTCCGGCCCGTTCAGATTAAGCATATAAATACTTTCAAAAAATTTGCAATCACTATCCTAACATATTTACTTGTATACTATAAATGTCAAACAATGAACCAACTATGCTAACCAAAAAAAAAGAAGAAAAAAGCCACAGCCACAGTAACAGTGTGTTGCTGTGGAAGTGAACTGCTGGTTGAAATATTTGTTTCAGCTCTGACCTGAGCTTGAACATTATCAGCCCAGGCCCGTCCAGAGCCCGGTGATTTCCTTAAAGTTGAGGCCCAGCCCAGGCCCAGCCCAGGCCCGGTCCATGGCCCATAGGGCCAGCCCAGCCCGTGACGAACTCTAGACTCTAGTCACGTGATTAAATTTGAATAGACATAGGATACTTTTTAATAGTAAAATGTACTTGTAAAACAAGACGTGAGATATGTACCGCATCAGTATTGCAACTGTATTATCTAGAGTGACTTTTGTCACCTGATCTTGATATTCACCCTTGCTTGACCTTTACCTTGCCCTGATGGAAGGTTATTTTAACCCCACCATGAGGTCTTTCGAGCATGGCGAAAAACGGAAGCGCGCAGCGACACAAAATTGGGCACAGCTGTTTGGGCATCATTTACCCACATGTAATTAATGTGTTGGCCTCGGGTCGTCTCAGGTCAAGTCACCAGGTCACATCATCTGACCCCACCTCTAGCAAAGTTTGTGGTTGAGCCAAAACCACTGTATTTTATCAAGCGGTTTGAAACTCACATAATTGAATAATTACCTAAGTACCTACAACTTGTATATCCCGGATTTCTCTCACATCAGTGGCCTAACGTACGGTCAATTTTGTGTCCTCATTTGAAGTCAATCGGAAATATACAAATGTTCCTATTCAGAAGATGCTCGTTAGATCAGACCAATTATTTCAGGATCATGCCATTTTAGCTCATTCTTAATGAATCAGGTTCAATTATTGCGCAATGACCTCTGCAAGGTCAGCTGAGGTCATCTGAGGTCACCAGTACGTTTTGCCAATCACTCTTGATAGCATGATTATAGAGACGTGCGACTGACACCACGTGTGTCTCGTCAAGACGTGTATCCCCATATGCAACATGACCTCCTGGGTCACCAAATGACCTTGATTTGAGGTCAAATTTTGAACTTGACCTTACCCAGTCATCCATATGTTTCGAAACGCCCTGACGAGATAATAACGATGGCGTTAGTATTATTGTTCTATCTGTATTGTATAAAGAAGATATTCACGAAACATTTATTTGGGAAGAAAATGACATCGTGACCTTTGGTGTCCTCTAGAGCCTAAACAATTGACCTGGGATAAAAGTTGTGAACACATTAGCGATTACATTTTTCAAGAGCCCTCGATTGTGTTTTCCCGTTGGTTCGTGACTGGGTTGTACATTCACCTCACCATTCGACCTTCTTTTATCTTCTGATTTGGGGTTCTGGAGCAAAACTTTAAACTTGGAAAAATTGACCTTTGATGACCTCTGGTGACCTCAATATTGACTCGAGACAAAACAAAATTACCGAAGTCACTTCGACTGGTCTTGCTCAGAGCTTTCCAACGCTTTTTACGAGTAATGAGCTAGCCCTTTTAGTGAGCTAGCCCTTTTAGTTTTGGAGTTAGTGGGGTCCTTTTGCCCCCCTCCCCCCACCATGGTAAAATTGTGTCAGAAGCCCGCCAGGGCGCCGGTTTAAGATAATACCATTTCTGTTTTGACACTTTTATTTGCAATTTGCTTCAAAACTCGATTTTATGCGAATTTTCCAACATTTATCGTTTTCTCACCAAAAAGGCGTGACATGACGTCACTAAAACGCCATTATCTCCCAAAGGACGTGACAAATTTCATTTCTTGTTGAAAGATGTAAAATCAATACGCCATAAGGTACACAAAGTTTGTGGTTGGTATCTATAAGGTTAAGTTATATAGAAAATCCAGAAGGGGGCAGATTCTGCCCTCCAGCGGGGCGCGGGTTAAAGGTTAAAGGAAATAGTTCACCTTGGAAGAAAAAAATCCCAAACACGATTTGATTATATTTTGAAATACAGTTTGTTTTTATATTGTCAAAAATAGCCTTATATCGCGCCGATTCAGGACAGAAGGTCGTAAATTATTGTTCTTTATCAAAACTATATGCATACTCTCTGAGTCAAAGTCCTGATGTCACGCGAATAAAAAAAAAATGGCTCAGCCAATCAGATTCGAAGGTTGTCGCGTAAGGATAGACTCGCATTAGAGATGTTCCAACCAGCGGCCGGCGTTTCGCTGCTAGCACCAGTTGCAAGCTGATTGGCTGATGGTATAGCCTCTGCCCGGGGCTATACAGCACCACATTCTTTCGTCAGCACCGCATTCCTTCGCCATAAAATCAAATATATTCGGCTGGAGAGTCAAGCAAACTTGCAGATAGGGGTTTCCCAAAACGGGCTACAAAACTGCTATCTCAGTTTAAAACTAATGTTGAAGGTGAACTATTTCCTTTAATTAAAGGGAAATAATTACCTTTTTCCACACAAATGGAGTTGCACTTGGAATTGAGAAAGGATACAAACTTATATGTAAATCTACTAACATTAAGCATTTAAATGTCTCTAACCGAGTTATTTCAATTTGAAAACGCTTACGCGTTCCACGTCTGAAAGTGAAACCAGCAGTATCGGGAAGTACCTACTTGGAAAATTGTATGGTGCCTACTTAAAGGGAGTGTGTCTACTCACATTGCTTATTTGGAGGTTATTGACACTGGTTTATATAACATAATTTTCTGATTCGAATCATACCTTTCATTTTTCCAGATTCACACTAGTTGCTGATATATTACAAATACCCCAGGAACTGGCCGGTAGCAAAAAGTTATCGGGTAGACCCCAGAGGGCTTACCACTACTAGAAGCATTGCTGATAACGAAATTTCGATACAAATTTGCTAGCATATCGTTAGTGCCGGCCAATAGCATTTCGACAAAACAGCTCGTGAGCGCTGATAGCACCCGCCGAACAGAGCCTCGACCAGGCACGTTGCCAAGGGAGGGGGGGGGGGCAGGGGTGCCCCCCCCCCCCTTGAGGCCAGGAGAGGCTCTTTTCGGCGCGCAGCGCGGAAAAGGGCCGACGAGACCGCGAGAAGCGCGATATCATGGGCTCTTTAAGAGTTGAAAGACCACGCGAAGCGTGGTCTTTAGAGAGTTTAGAGCACTTCAAAGCCCTGGTGCCCTTTAGGGCCACCAGGGCCCTCTCTGAAAGACCAGAGGACCCCTTGTACGTTCAAAAGAGCCGTGTGCATGTCAGAGAGGCCCCTGGCCAGACCGGAGGGCCCCTAAGTGGATCAGAGGGCCCCCTGAATACGTCGAATGGGCACATAGCCAGCACAGAGGGGTCCCTGGGCAGGTCGGAGAGGACCCTGAGCATGTCGGCAGGGCGACAAAGCAGCAAGCGCAGTCCCTTTCCAGGTCGTAAGGGCCCCTGATCAGGCTGGAGGGCCCCTGGACAGACCAGAGGGCCCCTGGGAAGTTCAAAGGGTCCCTGTGCAGGTCAGAGGGGCCACTGACCAGACAGAAAGGGCCCCTGGGTGGGTCAGAAGGGCCCCCGAACATGCCGAATGGGCCCTTAGTCAGCACGGAGGGACCCCAGGGCAGATTGGAGGGCCCTCTGAGCGTGTCGGCAAGGCGACAAGGTAGCCAGCGCAGTCCCTTGTCAGGTCGGAAGGGCCCCTTAGAAGGCTGGAGGGCCCCTGGACAGACCAGAGGGCCACTGGAAAGTTAAAACGGCCCCTGTGCAGATCGAAGTGCCCCTGACCAGACCGAAAGGGCCCCTAAACATGCCAAATTGGCCCCTAGCCAGCACGGAGGGGCCCTGGAGCAGGTCGGAGAGCCCCTTGAGCATGTCGGCGGGGCGACAAAGCAGCCAGTGCAGTCCCTGGCTAGGTAGGAAGGGCCCCTGAGCAGGCTGGAGGGCCCCTGTGAAGAACGAAGGGTGTTAGGCAATATACCCGAAAGCTCCGATTGTAATATGTTTCTTGTGGAGTAAGTCCTCTTTGTATTTAATTACGAGCGAGCGCTTCGCGCTCGCTCGTAATTACGCTCGCTCGCTCGTGTGCGTGTGTGGTTAGGGACCTCTCAGCCGCCACTTTCCCACAAGTCCGGGGTGGGGTGCCTCTGCACGTGCGCATGTGCACACCCCTATTCTATATCGCAGGAATGGCTGAGCCGATTATGTTCAAATTTGGTGTGTGGTTAGGGACCATTCAGCCGCTACTTTCCCACAAGTCAGGGGTGGGTGCCTCTGTACGTGCGCACGTGCACACCCCTATTATATATATCAGGAACGGCTGAGCCGATTGTGTTCAAATTTTGTGCGTGGTTAGCGACCTCTCAGTCGCCACTTTCCCATAAGAGTGGGGTGCTTCTGCACTTGCGCACGTGCCTTTTTGCATCTCAGAAACTACTTGCCCGATGGAGTTGAAATTCACCATACATTTCCTTCGCGCTCGCTCGTTCATCGCCAACTACGGCTTCTTGCTGGTTATGAGAGGCCGGCCCGGCCCGGCCCGTGGCGACGCTTTTGAGAAGCTCATATCTCTGCAACCGCACGTCCGATTGACTAGCGGACATCTTTGCTGAGCTTTCTATATCTATATCCATCTAACCTACCCTGTTTGAGACCAGTGCCGACTCATGTGGGTGACTACCACTGCGCGTGGCGCGTGCCGCGTGAGGGGTGTTGAAAAGTATTTTCTCACAATAACTCCGCAACGGCTGGGCAGATTATGTGCAAATTTCGTGTTTGGTTAGGGACCCCTCAGCCGCCACTTCAACACAACTCAGGGGTGGGGTGACTGCACGTGCGCACGTGCACACTCCTATTCTATATTTCAGGAACGGCTGATCCGATTGTGTTCAAATTTGGTGTGTGGTTAAGGACCTCTCATCCGCCAGTTTCCCACAAGTCAGGGGTGGGCGGCTCTGCACGTGCGCACGTGCACACCCCTATTCTGTATCTCAGGAAACGGTGAGCCGATTGTGTTCAAATTTGGTTTGTGGTTATGGACCTCCGCCTTCCCACAAGTCAGGGGTGGGGTGGTCTTGCACGTGAGCACGTGCACACCCCTATTGTATATCTCTGCAACGGCTGAGCCGATTGTGTTCAAATTTGGTGTGTGGTTAGGAACTCTCAGCTCCCACTTTCTCACAAGTCAAAGGTGGATGCCTCTGCACGTGCGCACGTGCGCACTTTTTTTTGTATCTCAGAAACTACTTGCCCGATCGAGTTGAAATTGCCCATACATTTCCTTCGCGCTCGCTCGTTCATCGCCAACTACGCCGCCTTACTGGTATACATCACCCACTCTACTCATGTCTTTTCGCGGATCCCAGATGAGTCTCTGAGCAGGTCGGAAGGGCTTTGAAAAGGTCGCAGGGTCCCTAGACGATCTGAAGGGACCCTGGGCCTTTCAACAGTAAGAATGCAGTTGCCCAGGGAATAGAACTCAACATTTTCTCACCGCTCCGCGGCGCAATTTAACTACAAATTATATTATATGCTGTTAAAAAAATAATTGCTGTTTCTCGGCGCATTTGTGTTATGTTGCTACTTTCCTATATGATTGGGCAAAATAGTTCGCTTTAGCACTTTTTACCGCACTTTTAAACGCACAATAACAATTTTAGAGGTCCGCACCATACGCAATGCGACGCATTGATGAGAAGCATATCCAGGGCATACGACTCAAAAATTTCGCGCCGCTCCGCAGCGCAATTTATTAAGAGTTCCAAGTATTGAGAATTGAAATAGGTTAAGTAGTTTGGGAGATAATCATGTTTTGATGACGTCATGTTGGTGGAAAAATATACATATTTAAAAAATGGTAGTACACAGAGTTTTAAAGGAAATTGCAAGTTAAATTTACCAAAGATACAAAATGGCATTTTCTTTCAAATGGATATCTCGGATTTCCCAAATTTGGGGGTTTAAACGCCTAAAATTTAAAAAAACTGTTTGTTTGTAAAAATCCCCACAAAATCATAATTTTCAAAGATGTTAACAAAACCGGAATATATGTGAGATAACTGAGTGTGGACAATACCCATGCCAAATTTCAAAACAATATCTTATTTTTTAACTGATTGATGGCTCCCTAAGTGTAAGAAACTGATGACGCGATTTTTTTAATAACTTTTTTGACTTTGTTTGACAAGATACGAAGAAATAATTACTTTTCTGTATTTATGAGCCAAAACTAGTCTAAGGACATGCCTTTTCGATTAAATGTATCAATTTCCAATTATTTTTTTAAAGAGCAAAATCGCTGGTCTGGACGTGGTAAATTATAGGTCATTCACTTGACCTGGAAGGTCACTCGTTGACCTGAAACCTAAAAATCGCATACGGTTAGATTCCTCTCATGACATGCAATATGCTGGTTCTTACCGCATTGCTCTAAGTTGCTTGGTTTGAAAGTTAACAGGGGGGCCTGCCAGCCCCCCCCCCCGTATGGCGAAGGTGAAAAAAGCTCCCGTAGGGCGAGGGTTAATCCGTTTTGTTTGGCCAATTCAACGCTTGGGACGGTGGCCCTTTCAACGCTCGGGAAGCGGCCCTTTCGAGGCACCGCCCCCCTCCCCCACCCGGGACGAAATCCTGGCTACGTGCCTGGCCTCGACGGCCATTTTGCTTTTCGACGGTTTGTTAACATTTTTCGTATGGATTGTGTATTGTCTTAGGTGCACTGTTTTACATAACATCTTCTTCCCTTTGATTATAGTGGCCATCGTTTTGTAGATATCGAAGCAAAAATAATATAAGTGAAAATGCAACTAAAGGGGGCTCCAGATGTGAATTTGATCGTATCCAACAATCAAACCAATAGCTTCTTACCGTTTGTTTACATTCCAAAACAGTAGGCACGCCCCCCTTTAAATGCTTTTCCTGCTCGTTTTTGATATATATATATATATATATATATATATATATATATTTGACTATAGTTGCCCAATAACTCTGAAATATGGCCTTTCTAACGTTACTATGGCTTTGTTTTAGCTCAAACGTCATTTTCAATTCATAAGAAGTGTTCGAAAATTGCTCTTCACTTTGGTCGCCCATACACTTGGTATTTCCTAGAAAAGATATAGGTTATTGTCATTATTCAACGTTGATCAGATTGAAACAAAAGCGCCAGATATGTTGCGCTTCCAATAGTGGAGGGAAAACACCGCTCATGAAGTATGAACTCAGAAAGAAGTATATGTACTTGTTTTTAAATTTCTCAAAAATTGTTTTCGAAATATAAAAAGTCGTTGTTTTATTTTTAAAATGAGACTCGATCAATTTAATACATAGCATAAGATAATGCAGAAAAATACATCGAAAGGTCAATATTTGCCTTTAAGAGAAGACTAAATATTTACAATGATTAATTAAGAACGTCTTCTCCTATTCAAAACTGAGTCTTGAATTGACAAATTCAAAACAAGTCTTGCGTTGTCTGCTCCGCAGTCACGATGATCGGCTCACTACTGGAGGCTGCCCAGTGCAGTCCGTTCCCGTCAGTGCCGGTGGCGCGCTGCGAGGCCTCCTCGGCCCCCGCCCAGCCCTCGCTGGTGCACGGACGCAACATCGCTGCCTTCAGCACCGCCGGTTAGTGGACACTAGTGACGTATCACGAGTGACGTATGTGAGCCAGAGGCGAAAGGAACCACCTGTGTCACTGGGAGTCATCCGAAAACAAAATACATTGACTGACGACAGGTACTGATTTTAAATATAAATATAAAATACGAAAATATAAAATAAAATACGAAAGAGAGTTTGTTGTTGTAAAACTGGTCTATGATTATTTCACTACAGCTTTAATTTTGTTCGAGTTTCTGTAATTTGGCCTACAAACAAACTTGTCCTGGCTATTCTGGATCCGTCACGGATCATTATTCGGCACCTTTATACGACAATCACAGGCTGACACACATGCCACCGTCCGTCAGAACCCGAGTTCAGCTGCGAGTATGGCTCGGGCAAGTTCTTCGCCATCGCCGGCCTGGGCGGCGTGCTCTCGTGTGGCGTCACCCACACCGCCATCGTGCCTCTCGATCTGGTCAAGTGCCGCCTCCAGACCAACCCCGACAAGTACAAGGGTATCTTCAACGGCTTCAAGGTGGGTGCCGCGATGGTTTACTGCTTTAGGTATGCGGTGTGTTTTATCTTCGCCGTGGCGTATGTATGTCTAATGCCGATAGTTTGTTTCAAACTAATTAGTGAAGTATTTTTTGGGGGCGAAAGAAGCGAGGTCATTTTAACATACGTTGCAATCGATGGAATACAAACATACTAATTTTATGATCATGGGATATAATATAGTTTCTTTGCCACTTTATCTGCCAGAAGAGTGCTTGCCTGGCACAGCCAGACCAATATAACCGGATGGGATCCAGTCTTCCCTCTAACGCCCCCTTTTCGACGTCAGGTCTCGACTCTAACGCCCCTTCTCGACGTCAGGTCTCGGTCCAGGAGGAAGGCGTGCGCGGCCTGGGGCGCGGCTGGGCGCCCACCGCCATCGGCTACTCGATGCAGGGTCTCTGCAAGTTCGGCTTCTACGAGGTGTTCAAGCACACCTACTCTAACATCCTGGGCGAGGAGAACGCCTACCTGTGGCGCACCGCGCTCTACCTGGCCGCCTCGGCGTCGGCAGAGTTCTTCGCCGACATCGCGCTGGCACCCATGGAGGCCGTCAAGGTGAGTGAAGCGAAGGACGTCCGCTGCTGGGGTAGCTTGTGCACTTGTACAGTCCTCTTGATGATTGGCAAGACCTGCTTATTACTGGCATGTGCCGTTTGCTGATAAAATGCTGGTATTTGTCCATATCATATTTCGCTGCCTGGTCGTTAACTAGGAGAATACAGTGAGCTTAGATCAATCAATGTAAGCAACTGATTTCGGCTAATTTGCTAATGCAATATGTGCATGCAATTTGCAATTTGCAATTTTCTAATGCAGTAATGCAATAATGTAAATAGGTACATTCGTCGTCCCTCCTTTGACCCGTTGATGTACGATTATTGCTCGCATTCCGTCAAATATCAGACAATGCTTACGTCATAAAGGTCCGGTAGCGGCTGCCTTCCCTGTCGCTCAGCTGTGACCAGCTCTTCATATCTGCTGTCGACAGGTGCGTATTCAGACCATGCCCGGATTCGCCTCGACTCTGCGTGAGGGCTTCCCGACCATCATGAAGCAGGAGGGCTGGTGGGGCTTCTACAAAGGCGTGGGACCGCTGTGGGCCCGCCAGATCCCCTACACCATGATGAAGTTCGCCTGCTTCGAGCGCACCGTCGAGGCCATCTACGAGTGAGTGGACGTTGCCGAGGTTTCAGGAAATATAATAATAGTAATTGGTAGGTGATGAAGTTGTTTATGTTCATATTGCCGTGTTTCCAGCGGCGTCGCCTCCTACGAAAAGTTAGGAGGTACTTGGGGATCACAGTGTTATATAACGGCGATTTCTTACATACTTCGTTCGGGCCCATAGACCTAATGTTAAATTTCGAAGAAGTTGAGGGATGGCCCCTCGTCCCTCGGTTCCGACTCCTATCATATGCGTCATTTCAATCGCAAAACTAATCGCTGCTCGTATTGTCGGCTTCTTGACAGGGGATTATAGGTTACCAGACCCGTCCCAAGCCACTCTTAAACTTTCTGCACTAAGACCGTTTATCACATTAGTCTGCAATGTCACTAGGCCCTTCCTGCTATACCGTGCAGCTTCTGACCTCTTTTCCGTGTCTGCAGGTACGTGGTGCCCAAGCCGCGCGCCGACTGCACCAAGGGCGAGCAGCTGGTGGTGACGTTCGCCGCCGGCTACATCGCCGGCGTGTTCTGCGCCATCGTCTCACACCCGGCCGACACCGTCGTCAGCAAGCTCAACATGGCCAAGGGCTCCACCGCCGTGGGTGTCGCCAAGGAACTGGGCTTCATGGGCATGTGGAAGGGCCTGACGGCGCGTATCATCATGATCGGCACACTGACCGCTCTGCAGTGGTTCATCTACGACGGCGTGAAGGTGGCGCTGCGCGTGCCGCGGCCGCCGCCGCCCGGCATGCCCGAGTCGCTCCGGCTTAAGCTGGAGGCCCAGCAGCAATAGTGGCGATGTGAATGGTGTCTCGTACCCCGTGCTCTAGTCGAATACTCAGAAAGTGTTGTGCTCTTCGTGCGTGTGGTGAAACTCGCCGCAGTTTGTCGAGCAGTTGGAACGTGGCTCACATAAATCACAAGCACACATCCTGTCAACAACTTGTTGAATTGTTATCAAATGTTGCTGTTTCGAGCAGTATTTTCGAGTTTGCAAGGCAAATGTTATATGCGTATGCGAATTATCCGACTGACGGCAACAGGGTCGGTTGGGTTTTTGCGAACGGAATACGCGCACGTAGCTCGCCTGACATGACATTATGCGGTATGATAAATCAATGTGTCTCCGTTTGTGTACGTTTGGGCGGCGCTGGGCGATCCCGGCTGAACCGTTTGTTGCGACACGTGTGCGTCGTGTGACCGTGTGTGCGTCGTGTGACCGTGTGTATGAGAGGGTGATGTCGTCCACCCCTAGTCAATATGTTTCGATCTGAAGCCGACAGAAAGGCCTTACAACGGCAGCTCATGCAATACACATCTGCAGACTTTTAAATGCTCTATGCGGATGAAAACGAAACCATGGAGTAGAGAAGTACTGGAGAGGAGTCTCGCGGGTTTCACCATTGTTAAATACGCGACAACCGCTTGACCACCCTATTTCGTTACAGAATAGGGCGTTTCTTCGTTATATATATATATATATATATATATATATATATATATATATATATATATATATATATATATCTATATCTATATCTATATCTATATCTATATCTATATCTATATCTATATCTATATCTATATCTATATCTATATCTATATATGTATCTGTATCTGTATCTGTATCTGTATCTGTATCTGTATCTGTATCTGTATCTGTATCTGTATCTGTATCTGTATCTGTATCTGTATCTGTATCTGTATCTGTATCTGTATCTGTATCTGTATCTGTATCTGTATCTGTATCTGTATCTGTATCTGTATCTGTATCTGTATCTGTATCTGTATCTGTATCTGTATCTGTATCTGTATCTGTATCTGTATCTGTATCTGTATCTGTATCTGTATCTGTATCTGTATCTGTATCTGTATCTGTATCTGTATCTGTATCTGTATCTGTATCTGTATCTGTATCTGTATCTGTATCTGTATCTGTATCTGTATCTGTATCTGTATCTGTATCTGTATCTGTATCTGTATCTGTATCTGTATCTGTATCTGTATCTGTATCTGTATCTGTATCTGTATCTGTATCTGTATCTGTATCTGTATCTGTATCTGTATCTGTATCTGTATCTGTATCTGTATCTGTATCTGTATCTGTATCTGTATCTGTATCTGTATCTGTATCTGTATCTGTATCTGTATCTGTATCTGTATCTGTATCTGTATCTGTATCTGTATCTGTATCTGTATCTGTATCTGTATCTGTATCTGTATC
>JAXIVJ010013355.1:0-37434 GCA_036785665.1 Chirona hameri | reverse complement strand
CCAGGGGCGCTGGGCAGCAATGTGACCCAAGCGGCGATTGCTGCCATTGGCGACAATGTATTAAGTCACTGTTTGAAGGTCGCTCTAAAAATAGTTACGATCGAAAGTGCTAAAGGATCACATCTCATGTGGTTCGTTGAAGCTTTCTGAGTTGAATGTTGCCATTTTTTATGATATCAATAATTGGGGTTGCACAAAATCGCGGAAGTCGACCATGCGTGGCGAACCGCCATAAGGGCGAGCGGCCCATCCAGCCTCAGCGGACGATCAACCATATCGACTCGCCGCAGCAGCCGTCGTCGGGGCTGCTGGCTGCGGCTCCTGGGCGGGCAATCTTTCTATCCACCGTGGCTTCCGGCCAAACAACAACAAGCTATTGGTGGCAAAGCAACAATGGTTGTACATTTGATTGTTAAACTGATAAACATGCATATATTTAATACAAAATATGGAAGAAAGGCTTTCACTATGTATTAATTGCGATGTCACCACAGATGGAACTTACTGTTTGAAACACTGCTAAAAAAACATACTCACCTTCGATTGAGCAGAATATCGTATTGTCGACACCTGCTTATGACATCCTGCTGGAGCAGCGCAGACCGCCATGCTCTCCAGAAAAAAATGAGGAAAATACACAAACTTTCATATAAAATACGACAGGACCAACGACTTGCTAAGTGCGGTGACATATGGTCTAATTTATTCCTGCTCAGTGCCACTCTTTCAGCTCCTCTCATTCATTCTGCGCCGCCTGCACCATCGCTCATTCCCATCACCATCTTGTGTAGCCTTGCAGGGCATCCATATTTTTTTCAAGGGGGGGGGGGGGGGCGGCAGGGCATAGGGGCGCATTTTTTTGCCGAGGAACAGGGGCGCATTTTTTTCCGGGAAATTGGGGCGCCGTTTCTTCAAACATGCACAGGGGCGGATCTAGGATTTTTCCGAATGTGGTGGGCGGCTGACCCAGGGGGCGGCATTTTCGCCGTCAAAGGGGATCCCATGGGCGTAGAAGGGCGTTAAATGTTAATTAATAACATATATTTACCTGCTTTTTTAAATTCTCTTACGCTTACTCATTTGCAGTTTGTCTTTTCGAAAAAGCAAAATTATAGATGTATTTTTTTTTAATGATGCTAAATTTATTTGTATAGCACTCTCATATGTAGGTATGCCGTCCGTCAGCAGCACGCATTTTCGTCAGTAGCATGTATATTGGAGTGCGATCGTGGATGTGACTAATTCTGTCACGGCTAGGTCACTCACCTCCCTCTGGCCTGCCCAAATATACCCCCCCCCCCCCTTCTCTCTCCTCTCTAATCTGCCAAAATGCCAAAATCACCCCCCCCCCCTCTCTCTCCTCTCTGACCTCTCGAAATCTACTTAGCTCTATCTCTGCCTGAATATATATCTGATGGAAGTGGTAGACATTATTGTCTACCACTTCCATCAGATGCCGACGCTTCCATCTTCCACGGACGAAGAGGCGCCTCTCGTCCAAATTCCATCGTAGCCACGTCGTTGCGGTGCTTGTTGAAGTCCTTCCCCGTAGCGCATTTGACAATCGCGCCCGCCTGACTTCTTCTTGCACCAAAAAGAGTTGGCAGGGAGAGATGTTCGAGTTGATACATGGGGCTGGCGTCGCGACTCGTGCTAACAAGTCCTATTTACCCTTGACTGGGATGACCTGCGTCGGTGGCAGAGGCCTGAGTAAGATGAAGTCAATGCGCGGGGAGGACCGTGCCGAAAGTTTGTGACACGTAAATCCTTTGACTTTAAATTCCACCTGTCAACAAATATCGCGCGATCGGATATGGTCCATGCAAACAGCTCTGCTTAGTGAAGGGCGCCGACACCATGGTGTCGGCGCGAAACGCATTCAAACGTAAGGTTTGAGCCAAATACAAATATGCGCTCAGCTTTAGCTGACAGCACGAGGATAGACCGTTCACGGTAAGTCCAGGAGCTTCTCCGTCTCGCATATAACTTTTTAGCGGGAAAGTGATTTAGGGCAGCCCCAGCCTCGTCCGGAGTGATACTCATTCCACCTCAATTGAAGGAATAGCATCACAAACTATTGTTCTCCTTGTCTCCCATCAGTGGCGTGCGTAGAAATTCACAAAGGGTCGGCTTCAGGGCCATCACTCGGTCTGAGGGGTCCTAGGTCTGAGGGAGCCCTTTGTCAGCCTGAGGAGATCCTTTGTCAGCCTGTGGGCCCTTATGTTCTGTCTGAGGGGCCTTTGGTTGGCGTGAGGGACCCACGGTCGGGTTGAGGGGATCCTCCGGCGCCCCGAAGGGGATCTTGGTCGGCCTGATGGGCCCACAGTCAACCTGAGCGGTCCTCGGTTGGTTTGAGAGGACCTCGATCGCCCTGAAGGAGAACTCGGTCGGCTTGAGCGGCCCCCTGTCGACCTGAGGGGCCCTCGCCGGGTATGAGGGGCCCTTAGATGATTTATAGGCATGATAGAACCCTTGCCATGCCTGAGCGGATACCAGGCTGGTCTGAAAGGGCGATTCTCGAGGCCTGATAGAACCCTTGCCATGCCTGAGCGGATCCCAGGCTGGTCTGAAAGGGCGATTGTCGAGGCCTGATAGAACCCTTGCCATGCCTGAGCGGATCCCAGGCTGGTCTGAAAGGGCGATTGTCGAGGCCTGATAGAACCCTTGCCATGCCTGAGCGGATCCCAGGCTGGTCTGAAAGGGCGATTGTCGAGGCCTGATAGAACCCTTGCCATGCCTGAGCGGATCCCAGGCTGGTCTGAGAGGGCGATTGTCGAGGCCTGATAGAACCCTTGCCATGCCTGAGCGGATCCCAGGCTGGTCTGAGAGGGCGATTGTCGAGGCCTGATAGAACCCTTGCCATGCCTGAGCGGATCCCAGGCTGGTCTGAGAGGGCGATTGTCGAGGCCTGATAGAACCCTTGCCATGCCTGAGCGGATCCCAGGCTGGTCTGAGAGGGCGATTGTCGAGGCCTGATAGAGCCTCGCTCCTCCGGCGGTCACTGGCCGGAGGGGCGCCGTCACTGGCCGGAAGAGTGCCGTCACTGGCCGGAGGAGTGCCATCACTGGACTCCTCCGGGCGCCGTCATTAGCCGAAGTGGCGCTGTCACTGGCTAGAGGGGCGCCGTCATTAGCCGGAGGGGCGCCGTCACTGGCCAGATGGGCGCCGTCATTAGACGGAGGGGCGCCGTCACTGAACAGCGTGGCACTGTCATTGGCTGGAGGGGCGCAGTCACTGGCCAGAGGGGCGCGTCATTAGCCGGAGGGGCGCGTCACTAGCCAGATGAGCGCCGTGACTAGCCAGAGGGGCGCCGTCACTGGCCAGAGGGGCGCCGTC
Source organism: Chirona hameri (assembly GCA_036785665.1). Classification (NCBI taxonomy): domain Eukaryota; kingdom Metazoa; phylum Arthropoda; class Thecostraca; order Balanomorpha; family Balanidae; genus Chirona; species Chirona hameri. Next base: position 34,098 of record JAXIVJ010013355.1, on the reverse strand, counting down.
ACTGGCCAGAGGGGCGCGTCATTAGCCGGAGGGGCGCCGTCCATGACAGGGGATGCCGTCACTGGCCGCCAAAGCACCGTCACTGGCCGGAGGGGCGGCCTCACTGATCGGAGGGGCGCCGTCACCTGGCCATAGGGCGGCACATGGCTAGGTAGCGGCATCTGACCTGAGGGCGGTGCCCCGCCAGAACGCTGTACGTGACCTGAGGACGGGACCTGGCCTGAGGGCGGCACCTCGCTTGAGAGCGGCACCTGGCTTGAAGGTGGCACCGGATCAGGGGGTGGTACCTGGCCTGAGGGCGGCACATGACCTGAGGGCAGCACATGATCTGAGGGCAGCACATGAACTGAGGGCGGCACACCATCTGAAGGCGACACCTGGCCAGGGGCGGCACCCAGCGTGAGGGCGGCTCCTGGTCTGAGTGCAGCAAATGGCAGATATCAAGCCCCGTAAGCATGTCTATTTCCGCACCTTCGGCGCGGAACTTGGTCTGCTTACGAGGCCCTTCCGCGCCTTCGGCGCGGAGGGGGGGGGGGGGGGTGGCGGCCGCCGCCCCCCCCCCCCCCTGTATACGCCCGCAGGGAGGCGGCCGTCCCCCGCCGCCCCCTGTATCCGCCCCTGTGGACTTGATCGTATGATACATATAAATAATGACGGTAAACTAAAATACTGCCGTTCACCCGAGCAGCAGCCCTCGCCACCGAAGACGACGGCCGGCCACGGCGAGACGACATGATCGATCGCCTGCTGGGGCCGGACGGCCCGGTCATCCTTATGACGGCTCGCTACGCATGGCCGACTTCGGGACGATTTTGTGCAACTACAATTATTTATATCATCAAAAAAATGGCAGCATTTAACTCAGAAAGCTTGAGCGAACCACATGAGACTTAGCCCTTTAGCATTTTCCATCGTAACTATTTTAGAGCCACCCTCAAACAGTGACTTAATGCATTGTCGCCAATGGCGGCGATCGCCGCTTGGGTCACATTGTACATCAGCACCATCTACATCTTTGTCAACTGACATACCCCATTGCAGTACATTCAATTGTATACGGGTTAAAGCAAAATTATAAATTCGCACCGTTTCGCGGCGTATTTATGTTTTGTTTATATGTTGCTACCTTTCTATACAATTGGGCAAAATAGCTCGCTTTATCACTTTTTTACCGCACTCTCTAACGCCCCCCCCCCCAAAAAAAAAAAAATAGAAGTCATAGAGAAAAAAATGCATATCCAGGACATAAGAGTCAAAATGTCGCGCAGCTCCGCGGCGCAATTCCTTTAAGGGTTTCCAGGGCTTGGGCCGAAAAAAATCGCAGTTGGTATTGCTGATTCAAAACTGGTGTCGCTAGTTCCGAAGTTGAAATGGCAGACCCCTCAGTTTACTAACTCCAGCTCCTAAGAGATGGTATGGCCCATGCCATACCTGCCATGCTGCATTCTCCATCCTTGTAACGTGCCTTTTCATCCGTTTTGTTTGGCCCCTTCAACGCTCGGGAAGGGGCCCTTTCGAAGCGCCCCCCCGGACAAAATCCTGGCTACGTACCTGTGTGAACTGTGGTTAATTAACAGCCAGGCCACTGCAGCTTAGCAGTAAAGCGCATGTATAAGTCGCTCTGCTTTTTAAAGCGGAAAGTACGCTTTAACTTAGTCAACAAGTCACCTCTCTTATCTCTAGGCAGTGGCGCCGCGACAAAGTTGTTCGTGTGTGGGGGAGGGGGCAGCCATGGGTTTGGGGGCCAGCCCCATTGGGCTAATGTTAAATTCTACGAATCTGGGGGGGGGGGCGGACTCCGGTCGGAGCTATCCTGGGGGGCGCCCCCAGCCCCCCCCCCCCCCCCCCCGTGGTGGCGACGCCCCTGTCTCTAGAAACCACTGACACAGCAAGTAGCGGGAGTATCCCTTGGCAAGTTGGCAGTGGTGTACGCAGGGGGAGGGAAGGGGTCAAAAGGGTCAGCTACCCCCCCCCCCCCCCCCGAAATTGCTGAGGGATACGCATCAAAAGGACCCGTATTCTGACCAATACCTGGCAGGGGCCTGGTCTTGGTCAGGCCTGATCGAGGCAGGGACCCGGGGCTGGCAAAGACGTGATAGCCCGGTCACGTCTTTGCCGGCCCGGTCAGGACGAGGGCCCAGTCCTTGCATATTATTAATGCTGGCCCGTTTCTGGCTGAGGCCCAGTCTTGGTCAGGCCCGATCGAGGCAGGGGCCCGGTGCTAGCAAAGGCGTGATATGGGGGCCCGGCCAGGACGAGAGCCCGGTCACAACAGGACCCGGTCCTTGCAAATTCTTTGATACGGGCCCCTTCCTGATAGGGGCCCGATCAAGGCAGGGGCCCGGTGCTGGCAAAGGCGTGATATGGGATCCGGTCAGGACGAAGGCCAGGTCACAACAGGGCCCGGCCCTTGCATATTCTTGATACGGGCCCCTTTCTGGTAGGGGCCCGGTCTTGGTCAGGTCCGATCAAGGCAGGGGCCGGTGCTGGCAAAGGCGTGATATGGGGCCCGGCCAGGACGAGGACTCGGTCGCAACAGGGCCGGTCCGCTCCTTGCAAATTTGTGATACGGGCCCATTACTGGTAGGGGCCCGTTCCTGGTACGGGCCCGTTCAAGGCAGGGCCCCGGTGCTGGCAGAGGCGTAATATGGGGCCCGGTCAGGTCGAGGGCTCCGTCACAACAGGGCCCGATCCTTCCAAATTATTTATACGGGCCCGGTCTTGATCAGGCCCGATCGAGGCAGGGGCCCGGTGCTGGCAAAACGTGATATGGTGCCCGGTCAAAACAAAGGCCTGGTCACAACAGGGCCCGATCCTTGCAAATTATTGATACGGGCCCGTTCTAGTGACACAGGCCCGTTCCGGGTAGGGGCCCGGTCTTGGTTAGACCCGATCGAGGCAGGGGCCCGGTGCTGGCTAAGGTGTGTATCAGGGGCCCGGTCAGGCGTAGAGCCCGGTTCCCACCATATCCCATATACTCTCAGCCCTATATCTCGCTGAGCTCATGAACCCACGTCCCCCCCCCCTCAACTTCAAACCTGTGGCGGAGCCCTTGATGCTTAGCATATAGTGTTGAACTAGTGGATGGTTGACCCGTTAAACCGTTAACCCGTGAACACATACACTTTTTCAGGAGGTAGCTTGACCCGCTAACCCGTTGACTCGGTAACCCATAGCCATTTTTCAGGAGATTACTCAAAACTCAGAAGCAAGTTTATTCTGACCCCTTAAAAATTAGGTGCCCTGGGCTCCTATTAAAGGGATTATACGGGTTATCCCAGAATAATTGAGTTACATAGTAAAACGTACTTATAAAGGTGGTAGAAGTCCCACAGTAGCCACATTTTTATGGAAATGACCTCTTCTGCACGTAAGGACATTTCAAAGTGCGCAGTGATGTCACCGCGTACTTTCTTCGGGACCGGCTGAGGCAGAGCCAGTCATCTCTTTTATGTTAATAAAAAAACTCACTTGTGGCATATTTTCGGTAAAATAAGCAATATTGGAAACAAAACATATTTGTTTTGTTCCAACGACAGCAGCAGTTACCTAGTTTTTCCCATAAAATTCGCTATTTGTCATGAATTACGCCACCAGCGCCACCAATACGCCACCACCAAATCATCAACGCTTCCGGCCAGAGATAAGAAAACCACAAAACATGCACGAACAGTGTGTAGTAATAAAGAGTAAGTTTTGAATTGCATAATCATTTTGTGATCCAGTCTAGGACTTGCAGATAATTCAAAACTCTAAAATTGATTCTAAGATAAAAGTGGTGGACAGTAATACCGATCAAGTACCTACTCGTTATCTGATACGCCAAAGTTTTAACGCTGAAAATTGCTGAAATAATGGACTAAATTAGCATTAAGGTCCCTGTTATGTCTTAAACGTGCTTAAAGCTAATACAACTGCAAAAGAGTGCATTCTCTTTCAGGACGGAAACCCGTAGAATCCCCTTTAACCCTCGCCCTATGGGGACCTTTTCTCACCTTCGCCCTACGGGGGGGGGGGGCTGACAGGCTCCCCTTGTTAACTTCCAAACCAAACAACATAGAGCAATACGGTAAGAACCAGCATGTTGCCTGTCATGAGAGTAATCTAACAGTATGCTATTTTTAGGTTTCAGGTCAACAGATGACCTTCCAGGTCAAGTGAATGCCCTAAGGTTGACCACGTCCAAAAACAGCGATTTGCTCTGTCCGTCGTCATTACCAAAGTTATGAGTATAAAACGATTTGGTTAGCGTCAAAATGTTGGTCGTTGTATTAGCTATCTGGCAATTTATTGATTTTTAGGTCTAGGCCAGGTAATGACCTCTTAGGTCACGGAAATCGCTACCATAGACGATAATTGCTATGCGTTTTACATTACAGCACTTGTACAGGGCGCTAAGTATAACTTCCGAACGGAGAGAGATATAGAGACACCATAAAAGTAACGTGTTGCCTGTCATAAGGAAAATCCAAAGGCATCCCATTTTGAGTATCTAGATCAATTGGTGACCTTTGGGGTCAGGTCAACGGCCCTTTTAAGTCCGACATGACCTTGACGAAAAGGTCATAGGTCACGATCTAATAGTCGTATACACTTAAAATTTGGATAGGATACGTATAAATTGTTGTAAACTCAGCTACTGAAAATTGTAGCAGTATGCGCCGCATGTGTCAAAAGTTATTCAAGAAAAACGAAAAAAAACTCAGGGGGCCTGTCAGCCCCCCCCCCCGTAGGGCGAGGGTTAAAGGAAATTGTTCACCTTCAACATTAGTTTTAAACTGAGATAGCAGTTTTGTAGCCCGTGTTGGGAACCCCCTATCTGCAAGTTTTCTTGACTGAAAAGACTCTCCAGCCGAATATATTTCAGTTTTTGGCGAAGGAATGCGGTGCTGGCGAAAGAATGTTGTACTGGTTCTAGCCCGGGCAGAGGCTATACCATCAGCCAATCAGCTTGCAGCTGGTGCTAGCAAGCGATCGCCGGCCGCCGGTTGGCACATCTCCAATGCGAGTCTATCTTTACGCGACTACTTTCGAATCTGATTGGCTGAACCATTGTTTACATTCGCGTGACGTCAGGACTCTGACTCAGAGAGTATGCATATAGTTTTGATAAACAATACAAATTTACGGCCTTCTGTCCTGCATCGGCGCGATATAAGGTCATTTTTGACAGTATAAAAAGAAATTGTATTAAAAAATATAATCAAATCGTGTTAGGTAAAATTTTCCAAGGTGAACTATTTCCTTTAAGATGTTCAGCGCATAGTGTGTCGGATTTTCCTGCTTACCTCTTTCGGTATCTCATGCAAACAAGAACTTAAAGAAACAATCACCATCTCACGGCCTATTAAATGGACGGAACTTTCCCCACTCCGCACGAGTTCAGCGCTCGTTTCCAACTGACCCCGGCTGCCCGCCGTCCGCTCTGAACGGTCACGTGACACGTCAGCCGGCCAGCCAATCAGAGAGTCGGGCGAGAGGACTGGGGTCGGCCAATCAGAGAGTAGATCGGCGACCTGTCGGCGGTCGGCCGGTAGGCCAACGCGGACACACACACACACACACACACACACACACACACACACACACACACACACACACACACACACACACACACACACACACACACACACACACACACACACACACAGAGGCTTTTCAAATAGTAAGTTAGATATCAGTTGATTCCTTTACTGCTCTTGGGAGTGAACGTATTGCCAGAAGAATAGTGCCACCAATATCACAAAATAAATAATCAACCACGGTACATGTGCAAAATGCATGCATGTTTACTGTGTGTGTCACAATCGGTCAATCGACATACCAACATATAACCTGACATGTTATATGTTCATTGTATCATTGTTCATTGTTCCCGTTCACCGCATATCATTGTTCCCGTTCACTTGAATCCGATCAGGGACTAAGCCGCCATGAACTATTTCAAATTCTTCAGGACGATACAATGTATGCCTATGCCTACATGCCTGTTCACGCATATTGCTTCAGTGCATTTTCTACTTTTAATGAAGCCGTTCATCTACAAACGAAAGCCCGTATAATTTATAACGTAATGATTAATATAGATTTATATATCATTTTTTCTTTACATACTTTCACTATCGACGTTTACCTGAAAGTATGAAAGTAACTCCAATCTGAAGGAAAATCCCGAGTAGTACGCTTAAATAATAACATTTGCATTTGCTAACATGGATGTCCACACTAGCCTTGGCCGCATAATTCATGGAGCTGCATATTTGCGCTTGGCATGCCCTGTCAGAGTGCCACGGCCTTTGGAACTGATACCATCAGAATTGTTCAACATAAGCCGCGTCAGTTTCACCTTAACTGTAGACGACACTTACGCAAACTGAACCCGGGACGTCGCATGCATTGCATAGATGCATGCAAGTTACAGCAGCTGGCAGATTCAGGTCAACTGTAACAGGATGCTCTCAAAATGCCTTTTCAGTTTTTCTTTCGAATTTCTACATATCATGTTCATATTATTTTCCGATATCAGGCACTCAGGTTTCCACTGCTTCTATGTGAAAATATATAACCTTTTCCTTTGAATCATTGATAATGAGTGTATTCTGACATAAGCAGGCATCACTAATACTAAAAGCGTGACCTACATATCTCTGTTTCTGATGATTGACTCACAAATCAGTGAATTGAGGTCTCCTCGTGACCCAATTTATTTGCGATACATCTGGTATACATCAATTATGCTATGCCTCTATGATTTGAGGTTGGCACAGCAAGGCCTGTTGAGATACGCCTTCACAAATGCTATTGTAAGCAGCAGCTTATAATTGGAGGAAGCGCAGCAAGGGGAATGTTTGGCTGTTTAAAATTGCATATTTTTTTCTCGCAAAAATATGTGCGTACTTGTTTATGTTATTTGTCTGGCAACAAACGGCCATATCAACTTTGGAACCAGTGACACCAATTTGGAATCAGCTATACGTATACCAACTTTATTTTTTTTTAGGTTCAAGACCTGGAACTCTTATATTAATTGCGCCGCTGAGCGGCGCGATTTTTTTATAAAAAATTGTATGCTCTGGATATGCATTCTCATCCGTGCGTCGCATTGCGTATGGTGCAGACCTCTAACAATGTTATTATGCGTTTAAAAGTGCGGTAAAAAAGTGTTAACCCGCGCTGTGCCGGGGGGTGTAGACACCCCTCCTCAGGGTTTTCGAGGATAGCTGAAAAACGGCGGCGCTGCGCGCCGCCGTTTTTGGCACAGCTGTTCGGACATCAATTTGTCACATAATGCAACAACACAAATTGTCGGGTCATCTCAGGTCAGGTCACCAGACCAGGTCACGTGACCCCACATCCAAAAACAACTTTTGGTCGTACCACAGTCACAGTTTTTGGATGATCAGTTTTACACTTACAGGATTTCATAGGATCTTATATATCTACAATTCGTTTATCTTGGATTGTTTATATCAGCGACTTAAGGTCGGGCCAATTTCGTGACCCCATTATAAGTCAATGGGGAAATATTCAAATGCTTCCTATTCCAAGGATACGCAAGATATCAGTCAAATTCGTTTTGGATCATGTTATTATAGGCCATTCTTGATGAACTAGGTTTCATTTTTGTTCAGTGACCCCTACAAGGTCAGCCGAGGTCATCCGAGGTCTCCAACAGTTGCATTTCAATATCTCTCGACATAATGACGATAGAGAAGTGAAACCGACAGCGATGTGTTTGTCTCGTCGAGGCACGTCTTCCCATATGCAACATGCCTTGTCCTTATTAGGTTAAACAAAATCATGAAAAATTGTTTTGTAAAACATGGCCTTTTTGACATTTGATGAGCTCTGGAGCTTCAAATATTGACCTGACCTGACCTTGAATCTGAGGCCATTTTGTCAATTTAATTTTTCAAGAGCTTTCCATTGCCTTTTTCCGTTTGTTTCTAGCTATCATAGTTCCTGTGATATCTGGGAGTTTTTAGAGCAAAGTCCTAAAACCGAATTTGTTTACCTTTGAAGACCTCTGGTGACCTCAATATTGGCTTTAGGAAAAAATCTGAGTACTTTCTAATATGCTTGTCGAGAGCTTTGGTATGCTTCTTCCCGCGTCTTTCTAGCCCTTTTAGTTTTCGAGTTAGAGGGGGTGTCTACCCCCCCCCCCCCCCCCCCCCCCCTCCCCCGGCACGGCGAAGGTGACGCCGAGCACCGGCACGGCGCGGGTTAGAGCGAACTATTTTGCCCAATGATATAGGAAAGTAACACATAAATGCGCCGAGAAACGGCTCGATTTTTTAACCCGCATATAATAATAGCATTTGTAGTTAAATTGCGCCGCGGAGCGGCGTGGAAATTTTGAGTTTTATTCCCTGGACAACTGCATTATTATTGTTGAAAGGCTCAGGGTCTCTTCAGATCGTCTAGGGCCGGCCCCCTCCAACCTTTTCAACGCCCTTACGACCTGTTCAGGGACTCATCTGGGATCCGTGAAAAGACATGATGTGGAGTGGGTGATGTAGATTAAATACAAAAAGGACTTACTCCACAAGACAAATATTAAAATCGTAGCTTTCGGGTATATTGTAACACCCTTCGTTAGCGATTAAGATTCATTCGGTAACAGGTCATTGCTCGCCTTAAAGGGAAATAATGACCTTTTGATTTTGTTAGCAACAATTTCTTAGGCTCCCGTTATATTTTTAAAATTATTTTATTTAAATTTAAGAATTAAATAAAATTATTCCCAAATTCAAAGTTGTAAGTTTGGAAGAAATACAAAACAAGTACCTTGTGTACATCATGAAGGTCATTGACAAATTCGTCCTTCCCTACCATTGTTAACATCGAGTGCGGCATTTGTGGAGCCTCTGTGACATTTCCGATCAAACTGAGCGCTGCTCGGACACCCGCTAGTAGCGCTTTCGTTCTCCATGGCAACCAGGCGTCAGCCAGTCAAAAGCCAGAAAGGGAATACGTTCTGGCTTTTCATTGGCTCACGCCTGGTTGCCATGGAGAACGAAAGCGCTACTAGCGTGCGTTCGAGCAGCGCTCTGATCCGTGAAGCAATCCGTGAAGCATCCGTGATGCATGACTGACTATCAGTATAAGTCATGAATAACAACAACATGCAAACTATACCAACTCGAATAAAATAAGAGCGGAATGAATTGAACCCCAGGCAAGCTAGTATTCGCAAAGCACTCGGCACTGCGCCACAATGGCAAAAGGTGAGGGAAATGCATATTGGATACAATATTATTACGTCACAAGTTTCTGAAGTGTCAACTACTATGAAATACAGTGATACAATACCTTTAATAATGATTAACAAGAAAATTCAAACTTAAAAACAATCATTTGAATAAGTCTTTAATTAGCTTTCAACTCGAAATCAGATATATTTTGCAATGCTACACAAGAATGGCACCAATGACGTCATTAACAAAGCCTGCTACGGGACTTGGGTATACTAATCAGGAACAACTCGCCAAGTGCGCCGAGATGGTTAAGTGTGCCGAGAAGCATGACAATGACTTTGTAAACAAATCGCCGACGCTAAATAGGTCGCCGTCGATGTGCATCGATGAGCTTCTGATTTAATTGCCAGTTTTGTGTTATTGTTCGTTAGTTTGTTTGGGAAAAATTATTATTTTTCATGATAAAATAAAGCATAGTGTTATATACAGCCACAGACAAAATATACACAACTCCTAATGTTGAAAACAAATGAATCGAATTGCAAAAATTGAGGGTCGCAACCACTAACTTTGCCGCGTTGATGTGCATCGATGAGCTTCCGATTTTATTGCCACTTTTTCCAATCGCTGTTGGTTTTAGAAGATCGCCGGGCATATAATCACAACAAGCAGAACGCACAATATATTTTCCACTCCATTGCGTAAAAAAATAATACGGGAAAAGCCCGCAGTTTGATGAGGACCAAAAGTACTTGACAAAAGGTCAGAAATAGTGCAAGTACCGGTCGTTAAAAGTGTGGAACGCTTATCAACTTTAACTTGAAATATCTTTTGGTAGGAAAGTTTGCATGCAAAATGTGATGAATTTACAATATATTTTGATCTCGTCTGGCGATTTCAAGTGCTAACTCCATTTTAGTGGAAAAAGGTCATTATTTCCCTTTAAAGACGAGCAATGACTGAGGCCATTCTGATAAAAAGATCGACCCGTGGCCCGATTTTGTTTTTAAAGAATGGCCTCAGGACCCGGGGCGGGAGATGTTTAGCGTCGAAACAGCGCCTCGGAAATGCAGCATCAAAGCTAAATAATATGCAAGTATTTTACACACTGCCAAAACATAAATCCAGTCCTGAGGCCATTCTTTTATTAAAAAAATCGAGCCACGGCTCGATTTTTTTAAAATAAGAATGGCCTCAGATATTTGTTTCCATCGAACCTTTTATTTATGGCACAGAGGCAAAGTCATTATACATTATTACCGATCGTTTTTTATGTGAGGCTTGATCGTTTTTTTATGGAGGGGGGGGGGGCAAACAGGCCACTTTATGCCTTTTGGGGACATGGCCCTAAATGCCCCCCCCCCCACCCCTGGATCCGCCAGTGCTAATATCTCTTCACCATGAGGACAGCCCTTCGCAAGGCAGTGCAGTAATATGAACCCTGTAATCTGATCTCTCATGCTTCTTGTTAACCGGAAGACTTAAGAACTTGAATCGAAAGCTTTACCTTGGACACGGTCCTCCCCGCTCAGCCACTTCATCCGACCAGGCATGAGCGATGATTTAACCAAATGAGTTCGTATCTCCGTCACCCTCCAAACTGCAGTCTCAGCTGGCAGCAAACAGCTGCTGCCTTACAGCTGCTGCCTCTTACAGCTGCTGCCTCTTACAGCTGCTTCCTCTTACAGCTGCTGCCTCTTACATCTGCTGCCCTGTGTGGCTTCTCACGGTCCCGTTGTTTATCCGTTTTAGGGCGTCAGTTCACACGGTCCCGTTGTCCGTTTCAGGGCGTCAGTTCACACGGTCCCCTTGTCCGTTTCAGGGCGTCAGTTCACATGGTCCCGTTGTCCGTTTCAGGGCGTCAGTTCACACGGTCCCGTTGTCCGTTTTAGGACGTCAGTTCACACAGTCCCGTTGTCCGTTTTAGGGCGTCAGTTCACACGGTCCCGTTGTTCCGTTTCAGGGCGTCAGTTCACACGGTCCCGTTGTCCGTTTCAGGGCGTCAGTTCACACGGTCCCGTTGTTCCGTTTTAGGGCGTCAGTTCACACGGTCCCGTTGTCCGTTTTAGGGCGTCAGTTCACACGGTCCCGTTGTTCCGTTTTAGGGCGTCAGTTCACACGGTCCCGTTGTCCGTTTCAGGGCGTCAGTTCACACGGTCCCGTTGTTCCGTTTTAGGGCGTCAGTTCACACGGCCCCGTTGTTCCGTTTCAGGGCGTCAGTTCACACGGTCCCGTTGTCCGTTTCAGGGCGTCAGTTAACACGGTCCCGTTGTCCGTTTCAGGGCGTCAGTTCACACGGTTCCGTTGTCCGTTTCATGGCGTCAGTTCACACGGTCCCGTTGTCCGTTTTAGAGCGTCAGTTCACACGGTTCCGTAGTCTGCTTTAGGGAGTCAGTTCACACGGTCCTGTTGTCCGTTTATGGGCGTCAGTTCACACGGTCCCGTTGTCCGTTTCAGGGCGTCAATTCACACGGTCCCGTTGTCCGTTTCAGGGCGTCAGTTCACACGGTCCCGTTGTCCGTTTCAGGGCGTCAGTTTACACGGTCCCGTTGTCCGTTTCAGGGCGTCAGTTCACACGGTCCCGTTGTCCGTTTCAGGGTGTGAGTCTGCAGTCGGTGTCGGACGACATCAGTCTGCAGCTGAAGGACGCCAAGGAAGACATCTCGGCCCAGCTGCAGGACACGCGCGAGACCGTGCAGACCAAGGTGGCCGAGATGACTGAGACGATGCGGAAGCAGAGCGCGCAGTGCACCTGCGTCGACCAGCTGCAACAGCTGCAGCAGGACATACAGCGACAGTACGACGCGCTCCTCAAGTCCGTGGTCGACATCGCCGAGATCACGATCGGCACGCAGCAGGCGCTGCGGCAGCAGCTGAGGAACATCACGGCCACGGTGGCGGCGCTGGGCCGCAACATGACGTCCGCCGTCCGGCCGCCGCCGGCCGCCGCCGCCGCCGACCCAGACATGCAGCTGGCGCTGCTCAGCGACTCGTTTGCGCGCTACGCCAACCGTTCGCGGCGGCAGCTGGCGGCGCTGACCGCCGGTCAGGATCGCAGCGCCGCCCTGCTCAGCCTCGTGGCCAACCAGTCGCTGGCGGCGGCGCGACTGCCGTGTGCCGGCCCGGCCCGCGACTGCGCCGACCTGCGTCGTCAGGGCTTCACCGCCAGTGGAGTGTACGCCATCCGACCTGACCTGAGCAGCGCACGGCTGGTCTCCGTCTTCTGCGACATGACCACGGCCGGGGGAGGGTGGACCGTGCTGCAGCGGCGCGCCGATCTCGCCGCGCACATCGACTTCTCCCGCGGCTGGGCCGAGTACCGGCGCGGCTTCGGCAACCACAGCGGCGAGTTCTGGCTGGGTAACGAGCTAATCCACCAGCTGACCTGGCACCGTGACATCACCCTGCGTCTGGACATGGCCGACCTCGAGGGCAACAAGCGCTACGCCGAGTACGCCGGCTTCTCGGTGAGTTCGGAAGTCGATCAGTTCCGTCTGATGGTTGGCGCCTACTCCGGCACGGCCGGAGACGGCCTCAGCAGGGCTAACGGAGTCGGCTTCAGCACCAGTGACGTCGACAACGACCAGTACACGGCGGGGAACTGCGCAGAGCTGTACAAGGGCGGCTGGTGGTACGACGCGTGCCACAACGCCAACCCGAACGGACTCTACCTGCGCGGCCCGCACGGCAGCTACGCGGACGGCGTAAACTGGCGGTTCTGGCGCGGCTACCACTACTCACTGCCCAGCATAGAGATCAAGATGCGACCCACCGGCTTCCGTTTACCATGAGGTGTCCCAGTGACCGGGTACGGGACGCTGACGGGTGTTTTGTTGAGGTTCTGGAGAGACGGGTCGGGTTTGGCGGGTTTTGCCAGAGTTGCGAGGAACGAGTGTTGGCTAAGCGAGGGAACTGACTAGTCCACGGCAGGACGGCGAAGCGGGTCGGGTGACGGATATTGTAGATAAAGTGATTGTGAGATGATTGTATTATTGTGAGACTAGATAACTTAAAACTGTATCCTAGAAACACACATTCGGTTTCCTATGGATCTTAAAATTCTTCTGTACTTATTTGATTAAGGATTTTACTTTACCAACATATTGATGCATGCGCTACGATAGTGCACGTAAGACGGTCAATACATGAGTGTGGAACAGCGACAATGAACGTATAAAGACACTGCACCTCACAAGAGGGGACGAATATGACGGTGGCGTCACACGGTGTCCCAACACGGCGACTCGGTGCTGATGACACAGCACGGCGGCGGCGGCAGCAACTGCGGCATGACGGTGCTGGCGGTGCTGGCGGTGCTGGCGGCATGACGGTGGCGGCGGTGGTGGCGGCGGTGGACGGTGCTGGCGGTGCTGGCGGCATGACGGTGGCGGCGGTGGTGATGGCGGCGGTGGACGGTGCTGGCGGTGGACGGTGCTGGCGGTGGCGGCGGTGGTGGTGGCGGCAGTGGACGGTGCTGGCGGTGCTGGCGATATATCGCGGCAGTGTCGGCCTGTCTCGGCCGAGGTGACTGAGTGGCCGGACAGGTCGGCCGCGGCCGCCGCTGCAGCGCCGCGCATTTCACCAGCCCCAGCAGGCCATGCAGGCTGGCGTTGGCGACAGGCAGCTTTGCGGCCGGCTGGGTCCGCCGGGGCCGGGGCCGGGGTCGCCGGGCCGCCGGGCCGCCGGGCCGCCGCGGCTGGGCAGGGCTGGGGAAGTACGCGGCTATTGCAGCGAGCGGGTCCACGGCCAGGGCGGCAACGCCAGGTGAGCCGGGCCTATACGCCGTGTGCCGAGGAAAAAACTCGAAATACTGGTGAATTCTTACAGCAAGATTGTCGTTGATGTGATATATGGAGTGTTACGAAACTTTGAAAGACGTATACAGAAAATAATCTGCGCCATGCTGTTGATAGCTGTATTATAAAACAACACTGCATTAAGCTGCTAAAACACACGAACACCGCAATGCATTCACAAGGCCGGTGATAACAGAGCAATGACATGGCGCCTTTGGAATTCTATCAGGTGTTAGTATCTTGTGTAAGCATCACACCCGGCATTAGCCCACACGTCAGAATCTCTCCAGGTCCGCTGAATTATCACAAACTTCACAGAAGTCGTCACTATCAGTGTCTGAACACCCGATGGACATTGTCAAAACAGTTATCAGCACGGTGTTTGGCAGTGCTGTGATTTAGAGAGCGGGTCACTTGGCTTGGTGACACTCAGATGGCACGATTTAGGGCGCAGGCTACTTCGCACGGTGACTCTGAGTTCGCGGTGCCAACAGTCTGCCTCCAATGTGACGGCAGCGCTGTCATTGTCGCCGGCTGCAGCGACAGTACACTCCTCTCAGCATTAGACGTCGCAAACTGGACCCTGATCATTCTCAGCACAAGATGTCGCTAACTGGACGCTGATCATTCTCAGCACAAGACGTCGCTAACTGGACGCTGATCATTCTCAGCACTAGACGTCGCTAACTAGACGCGGATCATTCTCAGCACAAGACGTCGCTAACTGGACGCGGATCATTTTCAGCACTAGGTGTCACCAGCTGGACGGTAGCTGGTGTCAGTACTAGGTGTCACCAGCTGGACGGTACCTGGTGTCAGTACTAGGTGTCACCAGCTGGACGGTAGCTGGTGTCAGTATTGGTGTCGTCACCAGCTGGACGGTAGCTGGTGTCAGTATTGGCGTCATCAGCTGGACGGTAGCTGGTGTCAGTATTGGCGTCATCAGCTGGACGGTAGCTGGTGTCAGTACTAGGTGTCACCAGCTGGACGGTAGCTGGTGTCAGTACTAGGTGTCATCAGCTGGACGGTAGCTGGTGTCAGTATTGGTGTCGTCATCAGCTGGACGGTAGCTGGTGTCAGTATTGGCGTCATCAGCTGGACGGTAGCTGGTGTCAGTATTGGCGTCATCAGCTGGACGGTAGCTGGTGTCAGCACTAGGTGTCATCAGCTGGACGGCAGCTGGTGTCAGTACTAGGTGTCATCAGCTGGACGGTAGCTGGTGTCAGTATTGGTATCACCAGCTAAACGGTAGCTGGTGTCAGTACTAGGTGTCATCAGCTGGACGGTAGCTGGTGTCAGCATTGGTGTCACCAGCTGGACGGTAGCTGATGTCAGCACTAGGTGTCATCAGCTGGACGGTAGCTGGTGTCAGTATTGGTGTCATCAGCTGGACGTTAGCTGGTGTCAGTATTGGTGTCATCAGCTGGACGGTAGCTGGTGCCAGTACTAGGTGTCATCAGCTGGACGGTAGCTGGTGTCAGCATTGGTGTCACCAGCTGGACGGTAGCTGATGTCAGCACTAGGTGTCATCACCTGGACGGTAGCTGGTGTCAGTATTGGTGCCATCAGCTGGACGTTAGCTGGTGTCAGTATTGGTGTCATCAGCTGGACGGTAGCTGGTGTCAGTACTAGGTGTCATCAGCTGGACGGTAGCTGGTGTCAGTACTAGGTGTCATCAGCTGGGCGGTAGCTGGTGTCAGTATTGGTGTCATCAGCTGTACGGTAGCTGGTGTCAATACTAGGTGTCATCAGCTGGACGGTAGCTGGTGTCAGTACTAGGTGTCACCAGCTGGACGGTTGCTGGTGTCAGCACTAGGTGTCATCAGCGAGACGGTAGCTGGTGTCAGTACTAGGTGTCACCAGCTGGACGGTAGCTGGTGTCAGTATTGGTGTCACCAGCTGGACGGTAGCTTTTGTCAGCAATAGGTGTCATCAGCTGGACGGTAGCTGGTGTCAGCACTAGGTGTCGCCAGCTGGACGGTAGCTGGTGTCAGCACTAGGTGTCATCAGCTGGACGGTAGCTGGTGTCAGCACTAGGTGTCACCAGCTAGACGGTAGCTGGTGTCAGTATTGGTGTCACCAGCTGGACGGTAGCTGGTGTCAGCACTAGGTGTCACCAGCTGGACGGTAGCTGGTGTCAGCACTAGGTGTCACCAGCTGGACGGAAGCTAGTGTCAGCACTAGGTGTCATCAGCTTGACGGTAGCTGGTGTCAGCACTAGGTGTCATCAGCTGGACGGTAGCTGGTGTCAGCACTAGGTGTCATCAGCTGGACGGTAGCTGGTGTCAGTATTGGTATCACCAGCTGGACGGTAGCTGGTGTCAGCATTAGGTGTCATCAGCTGGACGGTAGCTGGTGTCAGTATTGGTATCACCAGCTGGAGGGTAGCTGGTGTCAGCACTAGGTGTCATCAGCTGGACGGTAGCTGGTGTCAGTATTGGCATCACCAGCTGGACGGTAGCTGGTGTCAGCACTAGGTGTCATCAGCTGGACGGTAGCTGGTGTCAGCACCGGGCGTCATCATCTGCAGCAGCTGCATGCTGACCGCCGTGGTACTGGATTTGCGGTGAGTCGGGTGGGTTGCTGGAAGGCGGCCAGCCCGGTCTTCCCCCGAGTCCCGGCGCCGCGGGCCTCTGCTGTTCCGCTTCTGACCTCCACTGCACAACAGGGACGCATGAGTGTGTCATTTCACTGGTCACACAAAGGAAGTAATAAGAGTATTTATGTGACAAATGTAGAACAAGTGATTGGAAGGCCTTATTTTAATCTAAAAATTCATATTTTGAAACTTATTTTAAGCTAAAAAACGAATAATTACCCGACGTTTCGCGTTTATTGCTTAGTCAATGGGCAAAATACAGGATAGATATGATTTCGGCGACATAATACATGTATCAAAAAGTCATCCAAAATTATTACACAATTTTACAGAAACATCTTCCATCATGAAGAATCTCATATACTTTCAATCGATCGATAGCGTTTCTTCTTAAGTTTCAGTATAGCTTTGGTTTTCCTCCTTTATTCGTTCAGCTATGCTGTTGTGTATCTTAAATCCTGGTGATACATTAGTCACCTTCTCCGTCTGGATGTATGCGGCTTCAACTAACCATCGTTGTATTTTTGTTAAGTTAGTGTGCAATGCTTGGGCTTCGCCCCATTTAGGTAGGTGTCCTTCTTGATCGGCATGAAGCACAATGGCTTTTGTTGTCCTGTGATTGCGTAAGTCGTTTTTGTGTTCTTGAACGCGTGTTTTTAGTCCCCTCCCTGTTTCACCGTAATATGACTTATCACATTTGCCACATGGAATTTTGTATACAATGCTATCTGGGTTTTGTTTTTTGTTTTTGTTTTTCTTTCGTACTACTTGTCCAATCTTCTTTCCCGAGGTTGTGACAATATTGATCTCTGGCGCCATCAGCTTTACAATGTTGTCTGCTTGTGGGCTGTTAGGCACGACCAAGATAGTTTGTTTCCCTGATTGTTTCAGTCTGTCTGCCCTGTCTTTTATTTTCTGAGCCTTCTTTTTCAAGACTATCATCAGAGCTTCTGGGAATCTTAGCTTTGTGAAAGCCTTACTAATGTAGTCTATTTCGTCGTGCAGGAACTCAGGTGAGCATATGCGGTAAGCCCTCAAAAAGAATCCAATTACTATTCCTGTCTTAGTTCTCTGACCAAAATAAGTTTCAAAATATGAATTTTTAGATTAAAATAAGGCCTTCCAATCACTTGTTCTACAAAGGAAGTAATGTTCGAGCTTGCTAAAATGTAGGTATGTATGTACCTACATCAGCTGCCTGGTCGTCACGCCCGTAAGCGGTTGCGGCCCCCAGGCACTCACTTCCCCGGTACAAACTCAAGATGCCAAGTATTAATAGAAACTTGTATTTGTTTTAGCACTGTTTTGAGAACAATTGAAGACATTGCAATTACAATAATAAATAACCTTATTCTCATAATGCCGAAAAATATTTTAAAAAGACAAAGTCAAATTAGGGAGCTTTCGGCTTGCGCCTTCATCAGCCATAAATCTTGCGCCTTCATCAGCCATTTATAGCTGATGAAGGCGCAAGCCGAAAGCTCCCTAATTTGACTTTGTCTTTTTAAAATATTTTTTCGGCATTATGAGAATAAGGTTATTTATTATTGTAATTGCAATGTATTAATAGAAACGTTCAATTGCCGGGAGTGAGTATTTTGTAACACAAATAACCTCTATGTGATTGCAACGGCCTGCGTTTTGATGCCGACTTCCATCCTGGGATGTCAATCTGATGTGCATACTTAATTAATATTGCGACGCGACGGATCACTGCGGGTCGCCTAAGTGAGTCAAGGTGACAGCAATGGGGGGGGGGGGGGATTTTGCGGCGCGAATAGCGGTTGTCAATGGGGTGTCAGTTGACAAGGATGTAGATGGCGCTGATGTACAATATGAACCAAGCGGCGATCACCGCCATTAGCGACAATGCATTAAGTCACTGTTTGAGGGTGGCTTTACAAATAGCTACGATGGAAAATCATAAAGGGCCAAGTCTCATGTGGTTCGCTGAAGCTTTCTGAGTTAAATGCTGCAATTTTTTGATTATATAAATAATTGGGGCTCTTCCATATTTTGAATTAAATATATGAATGCTTATCAGTTTAACAATCAAATGTACAACCATTGTTGTTTGCCACCAATATTTTGTTGTTGTTTGGCCCGAAGTCACGGTGGATAGAAAGATTGCCCGCCTAGGAGCCGCAACCAGCAGCCCCGACGACGGCTGCCGCGGCGAGTCGATATGGTTGATCGTCCGCTGAGGCTGGATGGGCCGCTCGCCCTTATAGCGGTTCGCCACGCATGGTTGACTTCCGCGATTTTGTGCAACCCCAATTATTGATATCATCAAAAAATGGCAGAATTCAACTCAGAAAGCTTCAGCGAACCACATGAGACGTGAGCCTTTAGCACTTTCGATCGTAACTATTTTTAGAACCACCTTCAAACAGTGACTTAAAGGGATTATACGGGTTTCCGTCCTAAAAGTAAATGCACTCTTTTGCAGTTGTATGAGCTTTACACACGTCTAAGACATATAACAGGGACCTCAATGCTCATTTAGTCCATTATTTCAGCAATTATCAGCGTTAAAACTTGGGCGTTTTTCGAGACTAGTATCAGATAACGAGTACTTGATCGGCACTATTGTCCACCACTTTTATCTTATGATCAATTTTAGAGTTTTTAATTATCTGCAAGTCCTACACTGAATCACACAATTATTATGCAATTCAAAACTGACGGTACTTTGTATTACTACACACTGTTCGTTGAGGTTTTGTGTTGTGGTTTTCTTATCTCCGGCCTTTAGCGTTGAGAATTTGGTGGTGGCGTATTAATTTTTGGCATGAAAATTAATGAAAAATATATAATTTTATGGGAAAACTAGGTAACTGCTGGTGTCGTTGGAACAAAAGAAGTTTATTTTCTTTCAAATATTGCTTATTTTACCGGAAATATGCCATAAGTGAGGTGTTTTTATTAGCATAAAAGAGATGACTGGCTCTGCCTCAGCCGGTCCTGCAGAAAATACGCGGTGGCATCACCGCGCACTTTGGAATGTCCTTACGTGCAGAAGAGGTCATTTCCAGAAAAATGTGGCTACCGTGGGACTTCTACCACCTTTATAAGTGCGTTTTACTACGTAACTCAATTATTCTGGGAAAACCCGTATAATCCCTTTAATACATTGTCGCCAATGGCGGCAATCACCGCTTGGGTCACATTGCTGCCCAGCGCCCCTGGCGGCGGCAATTTTGCTGACATACCCCATTGCCATTTTGCAGTATTGCTCGTACTACAAACTTTGAATGCCGGTCTGCTGCGACGCATTACTGATCTATCAGTTGGTCGATCGGCCCCTTCAGCCTACGATCAGCAGGTATGCTCTTGCTCGTGACCTTGAATGTGGCCGATCACAGACCGCCCAACGGACCAATCAGCAGCCGCGGCTGGTCGGCACGCGTATAGCCCGCGGCGCACGAGGAGCATGGAGGCCCGGTGCTGGAGGCCTGGCGGGCCCCTCTGGAGGCCCCCTCCCCCTGGAGGCCAGGCGGGCCCCTCTGGCGACCGAGCGAGGGCCCCTGGAGCCGAAGGCCCCAGTGTTTTGGATGGTGTCAGGCGCCCGCACAACGCCTTACGTCGCATAAAAAACGCCCACGAACAGGAAAAAATCGTAACACGAATAAATAACATCACTTGCTTGTCTGTTAAAGGCATGTACATGTAAATACGTTGAAAGGGGCCCCATCCATTGTGGATAGGGCCCTCTACCAGCTTTTAAAGGGGCCTGCCGATCTGCAGAGGGCCCCCTGTCGGCATTTAGAGGGGTCCTTTCGGTTGTAGAGGGCCCTCTGCCGGTCTTTATAGGGCCCTGCCGATCTGGAGAGGATACCTGCCGATCTGGAGAGGGCCTTCTGCCGGTCTTTAAAGGGCCCTGCCCATCTGTAGATCACCCTGCCAATCTGTAGAGGACATCTGTCGGCCTTTAGAGGGCCCTGCCGACCTGTAGAGGGCCCTCTTCCATGATTTAGAGGCCCTGTCGATCTGCAGAGTGTCCCAGTCAATCTGTAGAGGGCCCTCTGCTGGTCTTTACAGGACCTTGCCGATCTGTAGAGGGCCCTCTGCCCGCCTTTATAGGGCCCTTCCAGCATGTAGAGGGCCTGCCGATCTGCGGAGGGCTCCCTGTCGGCATTTAGAGGGCCCCTTCCGGTTGTAGAGGGCCATCTGTCGGCCTTTATAAGGCCCTGTCAATATGTAGAGGGTCACCACCGATCTGGAGAGGGCCCTCTGTCGGTCTTTAGAAGGCTCTGTCTATCTGTAGATCGCCCTGCCAATCTGTAGAGGGCCTCTTCCGGCGTTTAGAGGGCCCTGCCGACCTTCAGAGGGCCCTCTTCTAGACTTTAGGGCTCCTGTCGATCTCCAGAGTGCCCCAACTAATCTATAGAGGGCCCTCTGCCGGCATTTAGATGGCCCTGCCGGCCTTTAGAGGGCCACTTCCGGTTGTAGAGGGCCCTCTGCTGGCCTGTATGGGGCCCTGCCAATATGTAGAGGGTCCCTGCCAAAATGTAGAGGGCCTCTTCCGGCATTTGGAGGGCCCTGCCGACCTTCAGATGGCTCTCTGCCAGCATATAGTGGCCCTGTCGACCTGCAAAGTGCCCCAGCCAATCTATAGAGGGCCCTCTGCCGGCTTTTAGATGGCCCTGCCGGCATTTGGAGGGCCCTTCCGGCCTTTAGAGGGCCATGTCGGCCTTTAGAGGAGCCTGTCGGCCTTTAGAGGGCCCTGCCGATCTGTAGATTGCCTTGCCAATCTGCAGAGGGCCTCTACCGGCATTTAGAGGACCCTGTCGACCTGTAGACGTTCCTCTTCCAGTCTTTAGGGGCCCTGTCGATCTGCAGTGTCCCAGCCAATATGTAGAGTGAGTGTAGAGGGCCCTCTGCCGGCCTTTTTAGGTCCCTGCCGATCTGTAGAGGGCTCTCTGCTGGCCTTTAAAGGAAATAGTTCACCTTCGGAATTTTTTTCAGAACATGATTTTATTATATTTTTTAATACAGTTTCTTTTTTCTTTTTAAAAATGGTCCTACATCGCGCCAATTCAGGACAGAAGGTTGTAAATTATTGATTTTATGGTGTGCGTTATTGGTCTGCGCATGCTCCATGGCAGTGCTGGCACTTTCAAACGGTACGGTACATCATATATGCGCCGTATTCCTTCGCCAAAAAGTCAAATATCTTCGACTGGAGAGTCTTTTCAGCCATGACAAGTTCCAGATAAGGATTTCTCAACACGGGCTACAAAACTGCTATTTCAGTTCAAAACCCATGTTGAAGGTGAACTATTTCCTTTAAGGGTCCTGTGGTGGTAGAGGTGGTCTGCCGGTCGAGCGCCGGTGAGGCTCTCGAAGGAAGACCAGTGCAAGTTCTCATTGTTTTGCAGTGTATGCTAGTAACGTTTGAGAGGAGTACAAGGCTTTTATAATGTAGGCTTTGACTTTGACGGAATTCGGGCTGCCACTACCAGGAGGTATGCTCTTGCTCAGAAGGTCAGAAGCAGAAGCCCAGCGCTCCCCCACTGAGCTACAGGGGCGAGCAAATCGCTCGTTTCCTCACTATCAAAGGCTGTTATAAAATGTTAGTGTCATAATTATTACCCCAGAATCCAGATCACTGCACAACAATTTAGATGGGGTGGAATTAATGCATTGCACTGCAATAGAAGTTGCTGTGAGGATAAATAAAGCTTGGATATTCCGATAACTCCTATATATTATGGCTTATCACATATATTACACTATATATATATGACTATTCCATTTACGATTTTCATCTACGAGAACTCCTAAGTATTTAATGCATGGGTTTCTCGTGATTAGTGTATCATTTAATACTACGTCAAGATCTTGTTACGTACTGATCTTGAATATATTTGGTAATTTGTTTTTGATGCATTTAGTGATAATATATTTACATGGAACAACTCATTCATCTTTATTTGCAGCTCTTCAACATTTCTAGCTTGAATATAAATTGCCGTATATCATCAGCAAATAAATAAGGTACCTATGTCTGCTGTATTGCTGATGTCATTAATATAGAGAATAAATAAAAGAGGACATAAAATTGAACTCTGTGGGACGCAATTTTCATCATTTGTTTGCTAGATGCAACCTCATCTATACTATTGCCATTGCATGCCTCTAATTAATATATGACTATCGTGTTGTAGAAACCCTTCGTATCACAATGCGGTGTATTTGTTTCAAGAGAATTGCTAAGCAAACTTCAATCCAAAGCTTTCTGTGAGTCAAGGTGGAGCAAAATTTGGTTATTTTGTAGAGATTTTGTCAACTTCATCGTACATTTGCACAATCGGCATGTACGTACTGTGTTGTTTCCTGAATCTGAATTGAAGAAGATTCAGGATAATATTTGCATTAACCCGCGCCCCGCTGGAGGTGGCAGAATCCCCCCCCCCCCCCCCCCCTCGCGGATTTTCTTAATAACTTGAAAACAATGATATCAACTTTTTTCGTTGTCGAAAACTTAGTTGTCGTTGTTTTGCAACATACAACATACTGTTCTGTTTTAATGATGTGGGCCCCCTTGGCTACGAGGGCCCCTCTGATCCCATTGCCCCCCCTTCCCTGGGCGAAATCCTCCCTACGCCACTGGCTATAGGTACACGACCTAGCACACACAAATACACACAACCACTGAGCTTGCATACATACATCCTATCTGTCGACAGTATGAATCTCCGAGACGCACGAACAAAACAATGCTTCAGCCATGCTTATGTGAGCAATTATTTTCAGTATTGCTTAAAGGGATTATACGGGTTTCCGTCCTGAAAGTAAATGCACTCTTTTGCAGTTGTATGAGCTTTAAACACGTTTAAGACATATAACAGGGACCTCAATGCTCATTTAGTCCATTATTTCAGAAATTATCAGCGTTAAAACTTGGGCGTGTTTCGAGACTAGTATCAGATAACGAGTACTTGATCGGCACTACTGTCCACCACTTTTATCTTAAGATCAATTTTATAGTTTTTAATTATCTGCAAGTCCTACACTGGATCACAAAATTATTATGCAATTCAAAACTGACGGGACTTTGTATTACTAAACACTGTTTGTTGAGGTTTTGTGTTCTTGTGGTTTTCTTTTCTCTGGCCTTTAGCGTTGAGAATTTGGTGGTGGCGTATTAACTTTTGGCATTAAAATTCATGAAAAATATAGTATTTTATGGGAAAACTAGGTAACTGCTGGTGTCGTTGGAACAAAAGAAGCTTATTTTCTTTCAAGTATTGCTTATTTTACCGGAAATATGCCATACGTGAGGTGTTTTTATTAGCATAAAAGAGATGACTGGCTCTGCCTCAGCCGGTCCTGCAGAAAATACGCGGTGGCATCACCGCGCACTTTGGAATGTCCTTACGTGCAGAAGAGGTCATTTCCAGAAAAATGTGGCTACCGTGGGACTTCTACCACCTTTATAAGTACGTTTTACTGTGAAACTCAATTATTCTGGGAAAAACCCGTATAATCCCTTTAAAGGGAATTTTTTACCTTTCTGAAAGTTGTCAAATATACGCTGGTTGAGTCGAAAATATGAAGTAAGTGCTGCTGAAAACGATGGTGATATTTTTATTTCGAAAAGTCACTTAACTTTATACAAATAAAGTGTTTTTTTATTTGGGATGATGACGTCATTATTGAGCTATAGATCGCCGCTGATTGGCTGACAAAGTGGGATTGGTTGACAATGTGGCTGTCAGCCAATCAGCGTCGACACTAGCCTAGATCCTATTTTGCAACTTATAAATTAAATTGCTTAAAAACGGCTAAGTTTTGGGAAAATGACCTCAGTATTTTCGACATTTCAATAACGGCCAAAGATAATGGCTATCTCAGTTCAAAACCAATACAAAGGTGAAACATTGCCTTTAAGGTATGTACAGTTGAAGTGTACGGGTACCGTGCCATCTGCGTTGTTTTGTGAAAAGTGACAGGACGCGCCATACCTCTGCCTGAGCCAGGCCAGCAGCAGAGCTGGGGTGGTGCAGCTCGGCAGGAAGCAAAACCAAACAAACACCACGTAAAGGATGTCGAAATAGTGAGTGTTGTTGTAAGTCTCGTAGACGGCCTGCTTGGCAACTCTGAAATGGAGAGAAATCAGCATTATCATGCAGCTGAGAGACCGTTTGCTATTCAGCACGTGTTACACAGATTTTACCAATAAATGCAGGTGTTTATGGATCGTAATACTGAAGCCAATGGGGAAAACACCGGGAGTGTTATTGGACTCTACAGGATCCAATAACACTTTTGTTATTGTTATTAGATCATACCATTTTGGGCAGTTGCATGATAAAATATTGAATGGACGCGGGCCTGAAATATTTCTTATTGAACTCGCATTCGGCTCGTCCAATAACAAATGTTTGTCAGGCGCTCGTCCATTAAATTATAATCGCCAATCATCATAAGCTTAGGAAGTTTTACTTGTTTCTCTTTCTTATGCTGAGCTAGATGAGAGTTAAAGGGTTCACATTTAAAGGAAATAGTTACCTTGATTTTTTTCCAAACACGATTTGATTATATTTTTAATACAATTTATTTTTATATTGTCAAAAATGGCCATACATCGCGCCGAATCAGGACAGAAGGTCGTAAATGATTAATTTTATAAAAACTATATACATACTCTCTTAATCAGGGTCCTCACGTCACGCGAATGAAAACAATGGCTCAGCCAATCACATTCGAAAGAAGTCGCGTAAGGATTGACTCGCATTAGAGAAGTGCCAACCGGCGGCCGGCGGTTCGCTTACTAGCACAGTATGCAAGCTGATTGGCTGATTGTATAGCCTCTGCCCAGGCTATCGTAAGTACCGCATTCTTTCGTAAGCACCACGTTCCTTCGCCAAACAATCAACTATATTCGGCTGGAGAGTCTTTTCAGTCAAGAAAACTTGCAGATAGGGGTTTCTCAACACAGGCTACACAACTGCTATCTCAGTTCAAAACCCCATGTTGAAGGTGAACTATTTCCTTTAAAGGGATATTGTCATCTCCGGAGGATTTCTAAAAAGCAACTTAAATGAATGGTGGGGATGAACAATCGTATATGCTCAAGCTCAAACTTGCTCCTGCAGCACCTAAAATAGGGTATCGGCATTTTTTTATTTTCTTTCGACTCCAAAACGTTGGTCCCAGCTGAGCTCAGTACTAGATTCATGATGGCCGCTCTCATCCAGTTTGGTGGTGAAATTGGCGCCCGCCCAAAGCCGAAGCGTCCAAATTCGCCGAGACTTGACCTTGTAAAGTCTATCTGTGTTATAAGGTATTGGTCACAAATCTCCTACGGCCCCAAAGTCGAGCCATAGCCATTTTTTTCATGTTTTATTCATGTTTTATTATGGAAGAGGCTATGGTTGTTGAAAATGTAATTAACTGTATACGCATTTTAATTTTAAAGTGCACTAACGGAATGGTGATGTTGAGTTTGCAATATTAAAAAGCAAATCGTAGTCCGCAAAGAAGTGACTCTAAATAGTGATGAGGCGACTCCAATTTTACGAATGTCTCCCAATCATGAGTGGTGCAAATGCATTTTTGTATTTAATGGAGGGAGTTTCGGGAATCAAATTTTGCAGGCGAAATCGGACTCGCTTAATCTACCGATACACACCAAAAAATATATATTGGCCTGCGAGGTGCCAATATCTCTTTAACATGGGGGTTTGAACTGAGATAGCAGATTTGTAGAGCAGATCGAAAAACGGGCTGTGGTGAAATAATTACCTCGCTACGCTAGGTAATTTCGACACAGGAATAGTGGGCCCTTTTAAAAGACGCTGTTTCGTGCCCCGATCGGGGCACGAAACTTGTTGCGGGTCCTCACAACGGTTGTTTACGTTACAAGCAGCCTGCGTATATATGCCTAAAGTCCGTCGTTATTGTGTGGAATAGTTTCCATATCCAGGCTACCATATGCATGACGTCATAATTGTCATGAAGTTGTGTATGGCCATGAAGGAGAAAAGAGAAACATGCCCCTTTTTCGACGGATATCCATATATCGTCCAAACAAATTCCATATTCGTTTATTTCAGCTCTAAATACCCCGTATAGCCAAATTTCAAGACAACTTTCAAGGTGACCTATTCCTTTTAAAGGGAGATAATGACCTTTTGATTTTGTTAGCAACAATTTCTTTGGTTACCGTTATGGTATTAAAATGATGTGATCGTAATTTAAAAAAAAAACTATTATTCCCTAATTCAAAGTTGGAAGTTTGGGAAAAAATAAAAAGCAAATACATATACTTCTTAAGGAATTCATGATCGGTATTTTTCCTCCACTATTGGAAAGCGACACATCTGGCGCTTTTGTATCAATATTTTCAACGTTGTTGAATGGGCACTTCTAAACACATCACCGACACTAAATCAGTCGCCGTCGATGTGCACGATGAACTGCCGATGTAATTGCCAGTTTTTGTATTGTTTGTTATTTGTTTTGGGAAAAATGATTATTTTTCATAACAATATAACGCATAGTGTTATATACATCCGGAGACAAAACTATACAAAACTCCTAATGTTTGAAATAAATGAAGCAATTTTCACAAATTGAGGGTCGCAACCACTAACTAGGCCGCCGTTATATACATCAGTTAACTGCTAATTTGGTTACCTTTGTATTCAATGGCTGTTAATTGTAGAGGATCATCGTACATATAAGCACAACAAGCAGAACGCAAAATATATTTTCCACTCCGTTGCGCAAAAAACAATACGGGAAAAGCCCGCAGTTTGATGAGGACCAAAATTACTTGCAAGTACCGGTCGTTAAAAGTGTGGAACGCGTATCAAGTTTAACTTGAAATATCTTTCGGTAGGAAAGTTTGTATGCAAAATGTGATGAATTTACAATATACTTTGGCCTCGTCTGTCGATTTTAAGTAATAACTCCATTTTTGTGGGAAAATGTAATTATTTCCCTGTAAGCATATATTAATCGTCTGCAATATTTTCAGATGTAACCTTTACGATACGCTGTTTCAGTTGCATGTCAACAGTATGCAGTCAACTAGTGTCTATTTTTATAACAATTTGCTTCCTAAAATATTCGCATAAAAACTTATCGTATAAATACCACACAAGTCTCATACAGTATGCCTATCGCATATAAATTGTTTCAAGAATTAGGCAAAGCGCTTTTTCACATTATAACATATTGTCCTTTAACCCTCGCCCTACGGGGACCTTTTCTCACTTTCACCCTACGGGGTCCTAAAAAGAACTCGTTAACTTCCAAGCCAAGCAAAATAGAGCAATGTGGTAAGTACCAGCATGTTGCCTGCCATGAGAGTAAGCTCACAGTATGCAATTGTTAGGTTTCAGGTCAACGGGTGACCTTCCAGATCAAGTGAATGACTTAAGATCGACCACGTCCAAAAATAGCGATTTCGCTCTGTCCGTCGCCATTACTAAAGTTATGAGTATAAAACGATTTGCTTAGCGTAAAATGTTGGTCGTTATATTAGCTATCTGGAAATATATCTATTTTTAGGTCTGGGGCAGATAATGACCTCTTATGTCACGGGAATCGTCACCAATGATGATAATTGCTATGCGTTTTGCATTACAGCACATGTACAGGGCGCGTAGTATAACTTCCGAACGGAGAGAGATAGAGAGACACCGTAAAAAGTAATGTGTTGCCTGTCATAAGGAGACTCCAAAGCCATCCCATTTTGAGTATCTAGGTCAACTAGTGACCTTTGGAGTCAGGTCAATGGCCCTTTTGGGTCTGACATGACCTTGACGAAAAGGTCATAGGTCACTATATAATAGTCGTATACCCTTCAAATTTTGATAGGAAGCGTATAATTGCTGTAAACTCCGCTACTGAAGCAAGATGCGCCGCATGTGTAAAAAGTTATTCAATATAAACCTCAGGGGGGTCGTTTTATCCCCCTCCCCCATATGTAGGGAAAGGGTTAAAGGGTCTTGAAAGTTGTCTTGAAATTTGGCTATGCGGTCACTGGTTCGGAGCTGAAAGAACGAATATGGCATTTGTTTGGACGATAGATGGATATCCGTCGAAAATGGGCACGTTTCTCTTTTCTCCTTCATGGGCCTAAAACAACTTCATGACAATTATGACGTCATACATATGGTAGCTTGGATATGGAAACTATTGCATACAATAACGACGGACTTGAGGCATGGTACATAGTCAATCAACTGAACTAGTCACAACTGAACCAGTGCCAACTGAACCAGTAAAACTGAACCAGGGACCACTGAACCGGTGACAACTAAGCCAGGAACAACTGAACCAGGGACAACTGAACCAGTGACAGCTGAACCAGGGACAACTGAACCAAGGACAACTGAACCAGTGACAAGTGAATCAGGGACAACTGAAACAGTGACTAATGAACCAGGACAACTGAACCAGGATAACTGAACCAGTGACAACTGAACCAGGGACAACTGAACCAGTGGCAACTGAGGTCAAATTTTGAAGTAGATATAACCCGGTCACCAATAATATGTGGCGAAGCGTATTGACGAGACAAACACGATGGTGTTAAATTTATTGCGCTATGTTTAACTGATAAGAAGTTATTCACGACAACTTTTTTTTTGTAAGAAAATGCCATCGTGACATTTGGTGTCCTCTGGAGCCTAAACTGTTGACCTGAGTTAAATTTGAGAAAATAAATTGCAGTTTCATTTTTCATAAGCTTTCTATTGCTTTTTTTCTGTTTGTTCCTAGCTATCATAAATCCCAAGATATGGGGGTTTCTGGAGCAAAGTCCTATACTTGGAAAACGTGACCTTTGATGACCTCTATGTAGTGACCTCAATATTGACCTAAGCCAAATAACGAACGCAATAATTTCGACATGATTCTTGCAGAGCTATCGAATTTTGTGTTTGGATTCCGCCTACTCTCCATAGAAGCTGAGTTAGAAGGGTGGCGTTCAGACGCCCCACTGGTCACTGGTTCAGTTGTCACAGGTTCAGTTATCCTGGTTCAGTTGTCCCTGGTTCAGTTGTCCCTGGTTCAGTTGTCCCTGGTTCAGTTGTCCTGGTTCAGTTGTCACTGGTTCAGTTGACATGGAACCGGTAGGCATATATACGCAGGCTGGATTGCAACGTAAACAACCACTGTGAGGACACGAAACAAGTTTCGAGTCCCGATCGGGCCACGGAAGTGTCTTCTAAAAGGGGCCCACAAGTCCTGTGTCGAAATTACTTAGCGTAGCGAGGTAATTATTTCACCACAACCGGTTTTTCGATCTGTAGCCTATTTCACAAAGCAAAAAAGTTTGTAATTACAAATAATTTATTTGTAATTACAAATAATTTTTACACATGTTTGTAGTTTGGATTTCACAAAACCCCAGGGCAGTAAATCTCAATTTACTATTTACAAACTACTTTGCAAAGATATTGTTTGTAAAAATGTTTGCAATTGCACACGTTCTATTTCTCAAAGGTTGACGGAAGTGAGGAAACGTTTGCAATTACAAACTTGTAATTCCAGTGGGTCAGGGGTTCTGAATTTCAGAAACTGCATTGACAGTTGACATTGTTTGACTGTTAAGGTTATTTTCTTGGTGAGGTTGTTACGTTGCCGAGGTTGTTAGGGTAATGGTTTAGTTATGCATAGGTATAGCTGCCCAAAACAATTTATTTTTCCGAGAGATTCGAACAGGGATCTCCAGCTTTGAAGTCCAGTCACAGTGCATGCACCTTACCGATTGCGCTGTGAGGGGCGCCTCCGCGCGGAGAAACCGCATGGCGATAGAATTGCAGCGGTCAACGATGTCTTGTGCAATGTACAGTGAACCTTCACCCTTAACGAAGTAAGAAATCGGCTAGGTTAGGTGAAAAAATGGTCGAGAAATTCAACGATCTTTCTTTTAAGAGTAGTTCTGTTGTTATGCTCCGCCACCTGGTGAATGGCACGGTAGATAAAATACTGGTGAATGGTCAAATTCTGATTACTCTAACTGCTTACCAAGATGTATTTTTACGATCAGAGTTTGCATTCCGATGAAATCATTCTCATCAAATTCTCTCATCATTTCGTGGCAAAGTAAGGTCATATGTCGCTTCATTGTAAGTAGGTAGTCTATACGCGCTATGTACGTTTTATTTGTCACCGGTGTCGAAATGTGATAGGTATTGCTGTGTGTAACTATTGTTACTTTTTATTTCTATTTAATTTTATATTTGTTTTCATTTTTACCTTTGTCTTCATTTTTGCTATTCTATTTTATCTTCACTATTTCATCACATATTTCTTATTTCGTATTTTATTTTTATATTTTAAATCCATTTGTGTCATTTAACAGCTTTTAACCATCGCTTTTGTATTATAGAGGATCTTCTAGGTGATCTTTTGTATTATTATAGGTATAGATGGTTATGGGTGAGGGATGTAATGTGATCTTTTAAGTATGTGAATGCGTGTGGTTTTATCTGTGTGACTTCGCCCATAAATGGTTCACCCCGTCGGCGATGATGTTAAATAAATAAATAAATAAATAAATAAAATGTTAATTAAAAGATTATTCTCCCTATAACTAATTTTATATTGAATAAAAAAATAAACCACAATGTAAATATTTGTGGGATAGCGCTTTTTTAGGCTCATAATGTATAATAGAGTTAATAAAAACCACAGCCTCATACTATGTAATATATTAATACAAAAATGAGACAAAAGAGACGACAGTTTCAGGCATGGCCCATCTTCAGGTCTTCAGGTCTCATGAGACCTGAAGATGGGCCATGCCTGAAACTGTCGTCTCTTTTGTCTCATTTTTGTATTAATATATTACATAGTATGAGGCTGTGGTTTTTATTAACTCTATTATGTAAATATTTGTTAAATTAATTTGTTAACAATCAAATTATTTGTCATTAGCATCAAGTTTTAATACAAACGTTCTTGATTTCAAGCTTTCTGCTGTACTAACATTTGTGTTTACAATTTTCTTTACAATCGGTAATTCAGAGGTGGCGAATGTTTGTGAAATAGCTTTTTGTGAGGTTTGCAATATTTTCTTGCGTTTGTAACCGCAAACATGTGTAATTACTAACTTCTTTGTGAAATAGGCCTCTGCTCTACAAATCTGCTATCTCAGTTCAAAACCCCATGTTAAAGGTGAACTATTCTCTTTAAGGACTGTGAAGTCGAAACTGCAGCAGTTTAAAATGTGTAATATGATTTCGGTTACATGTGTCATTTTAATTTCAATCAAATAGGAAATATTCTCGAGTATAACTGCCGGGGACTGCACACATAATGCTTTTTCACTATACGTTATGAGTATGAATAAATGGAATTATAATTATATCTATTTTCTCATTTATGCATTGTGCACGTGGTTGAACACTGAACAGCCAGTTTCTGACCAGCTGCATGCAGATTCTGTTCATCAGCGGAATATTGCCGCCTGCGTAGGGTCTGTTCCGCCCAACAGCAGTGTTTTGCGGCACAGTCTAACTTCAAGGTGATAATGATCTGCTGAGCTGTAATGAACTCTGCGGCCAGATAATGCCAAGCTAGATTACAAGATCCGTGAAGTAGGTACATGTATACTGCTCGTATCTGAATCCATGCGTTTTCATCGTTGGTGTTTCCTCTAGTACTTAGTGCAAAATATCTGGGCGGAATATGTCACATTTGGCTCACAAACGCACTCGACACGACCTTGACAATATCCGACTGGAGTGCCGGGAGGGTGACCAGACATAATTTAGTGCTGATTCTGCGCAATTGTTTTGCGCTGGGTGTCAGACAAATATACAAAAACGATGAATATACCAAATCGGCTGAAGAGGTAGTCAATAAGGCCTGAACTTTATAACCACTTTAATTTTGTCAAGCGCTCTCGCTGCCAACAAATGCTCAATGTATATTGTATCTTCAGCACGCTTAGTTTTTAGATGATGTTTCCGATAAAACATATAGAACAACTTTGAATTATTGTATTATTTTGTCAAAGCCACCAAATGTTCTGAGGGTGAAGGTGGCAACTGGCATCTGTCATTGATTTGCAATAAACGTACAAAGCACACATACATGAGATGCTTTTCACCACAGGTGATTATTATTTCTCATTCATATCAATAGGTTTTGGAACTTATATCTGTATCATTTATACTATTTGGGGATATATTTCGCTGTGAATCACTCTACAAAATTGTATTACGCTATCTGTCTTGTACTTCCGGACCAATGCTTAATCGTTGAACTCGATGTAAAATGAATACATATATATAATATATATATATATATATATATATATATATATATATATATATATATATATATATATATAATATATATATATATTATATATATATATATATATATATATATATATATAGTATATATATATATTGTCATCTACCAAAAGCTTGCGGGGGCCAGTTACACAATTAGTGGACCAGCCATATCAAAAGAGCGTAAATAGCATGGAAAGAAGCATGTCAATACACATTGTGGTCGTGGACAATTGCCTGTACTGACGTGAGTAGGGAATACCATGAGCAGATACAGGCAGGCTGTGTTCAATAGCTTCATGGTGGGTATTTGTGGACAGTTGTCTCTACTGACCTGAGTATCATCAGAGGACACAGGCAGATGGCATACAGCAGCGTGACGCACAGCGTGTACTTGTGGGCAGCCGTCTCCGCGGCCAGGTCCAGGGAGGCTACGCGCGGCTCGCCGAACCCGTCTGCCTCCTGGTCCGTCTCTCGTGACACGTCTGTGACGTAACTGCACCTGAAGCACCGGAGGGGACCCAACCGGGCCGAGGGCCCGCTGGCCGTCAGCAGTCGCCGCCAGCCACTACCAGCTTCTCAGGCAGTTGTATCTCATTTCAGGACGATTTATGCCAACTTGGGAACACTTACGAACTGCGCTTTATGCAATCATTCGAGATGAATAACTGCCATTTATTTCAACTGATATGAAAAGTCCTTGCTATTTTCATAGTAAAGTTTGTGAAAACAACAAACGTCGCTTTCTTCTCAACCATCACAACTATGGCGGTTTATTCCATGGCTGTTATTGGTACACAGCCCTGGCCGGACTCCGGCTGATACTCCGCCGCGAGGGTCCCTCTCTCTCCTCTCTCCCTCTCTCCCTCTCCCTCTCTCCCTCTCTCCCTCTCTCCCTCCTCTCTCTCCTCTCTCTCCTCCTCTCTCCCTCCCTCTCTCCTCCCTCCTCTCACTCCCTCTCTCTCTCCCTCTCTCCCTCCCTCTCTCCCTCCCTCTCTCCCTCCCTCTCTCCCTCCCTCTCTCCCTCCCTCTCTCCCTCCCTCTCTCCTCCCTCCCTCCCTCCCTCCCTCCCTCCCTCCCTCCCTCCCTCCCTCCCTCCCTCCCTCCCTCCTCCCTCCCTCCCTCTCTCCCTCCCTCCCTCTCTCCCTCTCTCCCTCTCTCCCTCTCTCCCTCTCTCCCTCTCTCCCTCTCTCCCTCTCTCCCTCTCTCCTCTCTCCCTCTCTCCCTCTCTCCCTCTC
>JAXIVJ010013354.1:0-37435 GCA_036785665.1 Chirona hameri | reverse complement strand
ATCTTTTTTGGCAATATGAGAGTTAGGTTAGACATTCTGATTAAAAACAAACATTGTCAAAATTAAATCGATATGTTTGAAGATATACCGGGACCAGCCACCCATCAAAAATGCGCCTTTTCACGAAGCATCTTTTGATAATTTTCAATTGGAAATCCAATGAAAATTGACAAAATTCTGGCCAATAATATTTATAACAAAGCGACAAGGCACCGTCAACCAAAAACAAACATTGTCAAAATTCACGAAGCATCCTTTTGTAATATTTAATTGGAAATCGGTTCAAAATTGACCAAATTATTTACTTAAAACCTAGTCACATGATGTTTCAGATTTGTCGTGTTTGCCTTGGACCACAACAGCAGAGATAGCGCAATTTAGACGAATCAGCTTCGTGAAACGGATGTTGAACCAATTGCTACGCCAGACGAGGAACGAGCCCCCTTGCAATTCTGTTGCCAAGCACATGATACGTTTCGGTGGCGGTCGGTTCAAATAGCGAAAACGAAGTGCCGTAGAAATCACACCAATGATGTATGCGAAACGTCTCGAGATTTGCCCCTTTAAAATAGCTCCCGATAAACAACGGGTTTTGCGTTTAAACTCAGCAACTAGGTCGTTTTGGAAGGAAAAAATTCAGATTTGGAGATTTCTCAGTACTCCCGACAATCTGGCTATCTCAGTTAAAAACTAATGTTAAAGGTGCACTATTCTCTGTAAGCGGCTTAAAATAATACAAACCAGTTTAAATTCAGCATCAATTTAAAACTCGCTGAGGTCAGCATATGTCGTTGACAGTCAACGCATGTAATTTAAGGGAATAGTTCACCTTTAACATGGGATTTTGAACTGAGATAGCAGATTTGTAGACCAGATAGAAAAATGGGTTGTGGTGCCATGCCGTGCCTAGTCGATGTGGGCACTGAACTTAAATAGACTATAATAGACTAATAGACAAAAATGGACTGAAATAGACTAAATAGACTAATAGATTACAGTGCAGTGCAGTGCCCCGTGCTCCGTGCCCCGTGGCCCGTGCCCCGTGCCCCGTGCCCCGTGCCCCGTGCCCCGTGTCCCGTGCCCCGTGCCCCGTGCCCCGTGCCCCGAGCCCCGAGCCCCGTGCCTTGTGCCCCGTGTCCCGTGCCCCGTGTCCCGTGCCACGTATCCCGTGCCACGTATCCCGTGTCCCGTGTCCCGTGTCTCGTGTCCCGTGCCCCGTGTCCCGTGTCCCGTATCCCGTGTCCTGTGTCCCGTGTCCCATGCCCGTGCCCGTACCCTGCCCTGAATATTGTATCAAT
Organism: Chirona hameri; assembly: GCA_036785665.1. Taxonomy (NCBI): domain Eukaryota; kingdom Metazoa; phylum Arthropoda; class Thecostraca; order Balanomorpha; family Balanidae; genus Chirona; species Chirona hameri. Next base: position 36,137 of record JAXIVJ010013354.1, on the reverse strand, counting down.
TGTATAACCTCACCTCAACACCAACCAAATTAGCTACACACATCACATAAGCACTCAAAAATAGGTTCCGGCATTTACGCCAATCTTCTCAGTAGCTCCACTGTTGTTGACCATGGACTAGACTTTGTACGGTCATGAAAACGCCCACTTGTAATCCTGATTTCCTTCGTGAGTAAATCTGATTTAAAACATAATCGGATGCAGGTGCATCAACAAGGTGCATCTAACTGTTTTTGTATTCTTAAAAGTTGCATCACGGCATTATACTCACAGTATTATCACAGTATGGATCAAATGGTGAAAAATAAACACGATTATTTCGTCGCATTACCGCAGTATAGGCCTAAGCGCGTAAGGAATTAGTCCCGAATCATGGGAAAACGCTATCTCAAATATAGGGAAATTCTAATCGAAAAAGCTAAAAAGTCTTCAACTGTGGAAAGTTAGTGGAATTTGTTTATGCTATGTAAACAGGGCTATTGACAAGCGATGTACACGACCAACTAGCCAGTGCTCCTGCCGGGTTCGTCGGGAGGCCGAGGACGGCGGGACTGACGTGACTCGGTCAGGTCAGGACGGAGGGACTGACGGCGGGTCAGGACAGGACGGAGGGACTGACGTGACCCGGTCAGGCAGTCATCGACATCGCGCCCAACCACTCATCACCGAAACATTTGCATATACAGCATTTTCTTATACAAATGAAGATGACGTGCGCCTCAAATCCATTCAAATGAAAGGTGACTAGCATAGTCATTAGCTACGGCTGAGCATCGCTTTTGTTCAGCCACGTGAAGTACTCACGTAAGTAGTAATTTGACAAGGGTCGTGAGAATAGTATGTACAGCTGGTGCGTTCTCCCACCCAGCGCAGCACCACTGCCACCCTCATGTCTCAGATTTCGACGAAAATTGGTACCGGGAGTTATCTGATGCGTGGAATTCGCCTGGCGCAATTTCAGGTCTGTGTGACCTACAGGTCACAAGATATAGCCGAGGCGTTGTTAGGACTTGACGTGACATTGGCATCTTTTAAGTACCATAGCTCCAACAAAATGCACAAAACTGTATCAAGTTATATATTTTTACAATCACGATGATTTGAACAACACAAATATAAAAAGACAATTGACCTAGGTCAACTTGTAAAAAAGTGACCTCGTGACCTAGATCAAAGGTCGCCGTCTCACTCTTGTGCTATTTCCGTTCACCAACTTTTATTCCGCAGATAATAAGGTTGGTATGTTTTCTTTTCACCAAGAAAATAATATTTCGTGGTACGAGCACCCAAATAGCCTTTCAGTGGCATAGACGATCGCCCTTTTCAAAAATGTGAAAAGGGCGATCGTCTATGCCACTGGAAGACTATTTGGGTGCTCGTACCACGAAATATTATTTTCTTGGTGGAAAGAAAACATACCAACCTTATTATCTGCGGAAAAAAGTTGGTGAACGGAAATGGCACAAGAGTGAGACGGTGACCTTTGACCTAGGTCACGAGGTCACTTTTGACAAGTTGACCTAGGTCAATTTTATTTTTATATTTATGTTTCTCGAATCATTGTGATTGTAAAAATATATAACTTGATACAGTTTTGTGCATTTTGTTGGAGCTATGGTACTTAAAAGATGCCAGTGTCACGTCAAGTCCTAAAACGCCTCGGGCTATATCTTGTGACCTGTAGGTCCCACAGACCTGAAATTGCGCCAGGCAAATTCTACGCACCAGATAACCCCCGGTACCAATTTTCGTCGAAAGCTGAAAAATGAGGATGTTAAATTACCCTGTTGGTGCTGCGCTGGGTGGGAGAACGCACCAGCTGGCGAACGAGCTGGGCTGGCTGCATAGGGCAGTAAGGGCGAGGCTGCCACGCCGGTCGTAGGTTAAGCGACTGTGTCTTGCATTCCATAAACCAAATCGGTACCATCAACTTCACTAATCACCCATAACGATGATTATTAAAGCGACAATCTATGAGACATACTCTAGGCATCAGCATTCCGCCAGCGAAATATCACGCCAGCAGGTGTAGGCTCAAAAGTAATATAAAGTTCGCAAAATAAAAAATGGCATAGCTAAAATAGGCACCGAAGTCTGTCTGATCCGGAACCCATGTCATTTTACGCTAGAATAATCTAAAATCTGAGAAAATATTGTCTGTAACGGTCTGTCAACATTAATGTAAGCGGGCTGTTGAACATGTGTTAATGCCATTCGTGGTTTGCGAAACGTTCAACTTTTTGTAATGCATACTACAGTTTAAATATGTTCCTCTAAGACATAGCAGTTTAAGCCTCTAAGCCTACTTTAGCATGAAAATCTGTTATGAAAAGGCCATGTTTGTGACTTCGAACTTGTTCAACATAAAACATGGAGACCTTGAGCAATGCAATATTTAATAGCACGCTGAACCATACCAATGTTCAGTGCGGTCCTATGACAGATACGACGTGAAATGCTTAAGATAATTCTGGTGTTTTTCTTCTTCTTTTGTTCTGTGAAAGAACGAATGCCAACAAACAAACAACTGTCGTCTGACATCGTACGTACGACATACGTACACCGAGTAGACCAACACCACTGACGCGCGTATTATACAATATTAGAAAGATCTCACTTGCATTGTACCGCTTTTCTGAAAACATGTAGGAATATGCACAATGTTGGAACACTGTTTAACAGTGTCATAAGACAGTGTGCAACAGTGTTTTGCATGAGCCAGGGACGAAAACGAATACACAATATCGCACATTATATAGACAATTCTTAGTTGCATATTAGCACTTTCTTGTCATTGAAATCCCTCTTGTCGTGATCCTGATACCGCACAACACGCACCGAAATTCGTGAAAGGCTTGGTTTGAACAGAGGTGGGTGGGATGGGACAGAACGGATGTTAAAGTTTCAAAGGATTGGTTTGAACAGAGGTGGGTGGGATGGGACAGAACGGATGTTAAAGTTTCAAAGGATTGGTTTGAACAGAGGTGGGTGGGATGGGACAGAACGGATGTTAAAGTTTCAAAGGCTTGGTTTGAACAGAGGTGGGTGGGATGGGACAGAACGGATGTTAAAGTTTCAAAGGATTGGTTTGAACAGAGGTGGGTGGGATGGGACAGAACGGATGTTAAAGTTTCAAAGGCTTGGTTTGAACAGAGGTGGGTGGGATGGGACAGAACGGATGTTAAAGTTTCAAAGGATTGGTTTGAACAGAGGTGGGTGGGATGGGACAGAACGGATGTTAAAGTTTCAAAGGATTGGTTTGAACAGAGGTGGGTGGGATGGGACAGAACGGATGTTAAAGTTTCAAAGGATTGGTTTGAACAGAGGTGGGTGGGATGGGACAGAACGGATGTTAAAGTTTCAAAGGATTGGTTTGAACAGAGGTGGGTGGGATGGGACAGAACGGATGTTAAAGTTTCAAAGGATTGGTTTGAACAGAGGTGGGTGGGATGGGACAGAACGGATGTTAAAGTTTCAAAGGATTGGTTTGAACAGAGGTGGGTGGGATGGGACAGAACGGATGTTAAAGTTTCAAAGGCTTGGTTTGAACAGAGGTGGGAGGGATGGGACAGAACGGATGTTAAAGTTTCAAAGGCTTGGTTTGAACAGAGGTGGGTGGGATGGGACAGAACGGATGTTAAAGTTTCAAAGGATTGGTTTGAACAGAGGTGGGTGGGATGGGACAGAACGGATGTTAAAGTTTCAAAGGATTGGTTTGAACAGAGGTGGGTGGGATGGGACAGAACGGATGTTAAAGTTTCAAAGGATTGGTTTGAACAGAGGTGGGTGGGATGGGACAGAACGGATGTTAAAGTTTCAAAGGCTTGGTTTGAACAGAGGTGGGTGGGATGGGACAGAACGGATGTTAAAGTTTCAAAGGCTTGGTTTGAACAGAGGTGGGTGGGATGGGACAGAACGGATGTTAAAGTTTCAAAGGATTGGTTTGAACAGAGGTGGGTGGGATGGGACAGAACGGATGTTAAAGTTTCAAAGGCTTGGTTTGAACAGAGGTGGGTGGGATGGGACAGAACGGATGTTAAAGTTTCAAAGGCTTGGTTTGAACAGAGGTGGGTGGGATGGGACAGAACGGATGTTAAAGTTTCAAAGGCTTGGTTTGAACAGAGGTGGGTGGGATGGGACAGAACGGATGTTAAAGTTTCAAAGGCTTGGTTTGAACAGAGGTGGGTGGGATGGGACAGAACGGATGTTAAAGTTTCAAAGGATTGGTTTGAACAGAGGTGGGTGGGATGGGACAGAACGGATGTTAAAGTTTCAAAGGATTGGTTTGAACAGAGGTGGGTGGGATGGGACAGAACGGATGTTAAAGTTTCAAAGGCTTGGTTTGAACAGAGGTGGGTGGGATGGGACAGAACGGATGTTAAAGTTTCAAAGGATTGGTTTGAACAGAGGTGGGTGGGATGGGACAGAACGGATGTTAAAGTTTCAAAGGATTGGTTTGAACAGAGGTGGGTGGGATGGGACAGAACGGATGTTAAAGTTTCAAAGGATTGGTTTGAACAGAGGTGGGTGGGATGGGACAGAACGGATGTTAAAGTTTCAAAGGCTTGGTTTGAACAGAGGTGGGTGGGATGGGACAGAACGGATGTTAAAGTTTCAAAGGCTTGGTTTGAACAGAGGTGGGTGGGATGGGACAGAACGGATGTTAAAGTTTCAAAGGCTTGGTTTGAACAGAGGTGGGTGGGATGGGACAGAACGGATGTTAAAGTTTCAAAGGCTTGGTTTGAACAGAGGTGGGTGGGATGGGACAGAACGGATGTTAAAGTTTCAAAGGATTGGTTTGAACAGAGGTGGGTGGGATGGGACAGAACGGATGTTAAAGTTTCAAAGGATTGGTTTGAACAGAGGTGGGTGGGATGGGACAGAACGGATGTTAAAGTTTCAAAGGCTTGGTTTGAACAGAGGTGGGTGGGATGGGACAGAACGGATGTTAAAGTTTCAAAGGATTGGTTTGAACAGAGGTGGGTGGGATGGGACAGAACGGATGTTAAAGTTTCAAAGGATTGGTTTGAACAGAGGTGGGTGGGATGGGACAGAACGGATGTTAAAGTTTCAAAGGATTGGTTTGAACAGAGGTGGGTGGGATGGGACAGAACGGATGTTAAAGTATGAAGTGCTCAATGTAGAATAGTGTCGTGTGAAGGGCTGTGTAGTTTAAGCCACCGTGCAAAAATCGGGGACGTTCGAATCACTAATCAGCACGTCTAAAGCTGGTGCAATGCCCCGCCTGCGACGGCTAAACACAACTGCCGGTACCAGGTGATATCGTTTGAGCCTAATATAGTTTGGCAGTCCATCATGATGCCAGAGGCCGCAGAGATAGCGATACATGACATGACGCTGCAGACGCGCAGCATATTTCATCAGCAGTAGTATCCATAATCCCTTTACAGTCAGACTGAACCAGTCGCCACAGGACGGTGCAGCTGCGACAAACTCTGGATCACGGTGGCCCGCCGCACAGAGTCAGAGTCGCACTCCTGGCGTTGACATAACCACTGACTTGTTTGAAAGCCATGTGGAAAATTGGAAAACCGGACCAACCCGGAAGAGCAGAGACGCCTAAGGCCAGGGTCGCGCTAACGGATCTGACTTAAATCCTGCTAGCTAGCACGCAGCAGAAACAGTAATGCGAAGAACTTGGCATAACAGTTCTATTCCGTAGATGTCTTATCTTTACATGTGTGGGCACAGGAACCGGCTCACCAAAATCCATGGTGTTTTGCATTGTATGCTATGCATACAACATTGTGACTTTTTTTCTTCTCCAAAATTGGCTGCTAATAAACAGGGTCAAGCTGATCAGCGTTTCATCAATTACGTTAGCATAAAGATTTGCCGCAGTGGTTTTATCAAGGTTGCGACAATAGGGTGGCATGGTAACAAAAATGACACGGGTAAAGCAGCGTGTGTACGTGTGTACAGAGTGAAAAAGACAAATATTTGCATATGCTTACGACGAAATACTACGCCAAATAATGCGCATACAAAGGAATTAAATACGAAGGATGGTGCATGCAAAGTTTTTCGCATAGGGCAAAGGCAGTTCAGGCGCGCATCCAGGGTGGACGCTATCCCCCCCCCCCCCCCCCCCCCAGCATCGGGTCGCTACCGTATGTAAATTCATGTTTATTCATGTCCGTAATACTTACAGCAATGAAGACTTAATCATTTACAAGCCTGCATAACATAATATCAAATTCCTTTTTCCATATTCAACTTATCGTCCGTGTGCGCCGTTTTGAGCTCAAGGAATTCGCAATTGTCAAATATTTCGGTCACCATTACACGCAGCAGTGAAGTCGTTTGGTTTCTGTGCGAAGCTTGGATACTCTGTAATTTAAAACTGGTTGTATTCCTTTATTTTTGTCATTCAATATATGACTGTCACTCCCAATACTTTTAGTACTTTTGTCTTACTAAATGTCCAGGAACACTTGCCTTTTCCAAAACCATTATCCTGTGAAGTATTACTAGTAAATACTAAATGCCAACATTGAGCAAATAGGTATGTACATACATCAACCTTGTTCCTCCCTTTGTAGAAGATATTACAATTACAACCCAAACATTGCATTGTGTTATGTTGAGTGATGACTGATTACTTGAGTTCAAACTAATTTTAGGATATTTGATAAAAGATAGATCTATAAAGTCTACTCACCTTGACCTGTTCCAGTCGGCAATACCCGTTGAGTCTCTTGTTGATTATTGTCTCCCAAGTTCTGACTTTTGTGAGATTTCTTTTCCGTATTAGGTACTGCTGCTGTTCAGGCCACTTGTTATTTTGTAATCTATTGCATTGAGTCCATTCATTGGATCATATATTGTGTGATGTAATGTGATGTGATATATTTTGTGATGTGATGTGATGTGATATATTTTGTGATGTGATGTGATATATTGTGTAATGATTTGGTCTTGGGTGTCATCACCCGACACTCATCCAGCATAATTTCATGTTGTGTCCATATATCCATTATCCATTGGTGCTTTAAAGTGGTGCAAAGTGCAAACTGCAAACTATAATTATTCCTGTTAAAATATTTTAAGTGTAGAATGAAGTAGACATGCAGATTGCTGGCTGCCGGGCCTGGCGGGTGCTGCCATCTGTGGCCGGGCTTAACGCCGATGCCAACTCATTGATGAGCGGTGGCGGTGGCGGTGCCGGTTTCTGTTTTTGGATACCTTTTGCATCTCTAGACTCTAATGCTCTTGGATACATCTGGATACCGATTCTGGGGGCGAATACCATCCCGAATTAATACAGCGAACAATCCAATCAAAAATGCAATTTGAACAATTTGATCAAAAATGCATTAAACGACCAGAAATATACAATCGTATGGTGGATACCGGACCCCCTCATCCCAGTAAGTTGTACGTTTGGTGTGCACGGTAATGGTCGATGAGCTTCCCATGGCCAAGCTCGGCATGACTCGGCCGGTAGCCCAGTCAGAGGCCGCTCAGACCCGGAACTAGTGACGTCATGCCACAATTTAGTCCCGTCACCGGCTGCCTGGTTTCGTTCGTAGCTCAATTACTCGCCTGTAACAGTGCATCTAATGTACGGGCGAAATAATGCGGAAAGATTGGTGTTCATTAATTGGTTACAATATTATTGAAAGTAGGTAAGTATGTAGTTAAGGACAGCACCCGTTCGCCCGGCCTGGCCAACCTGGCCGTCCACCTGCAGCAAGCGGCGACTGAACCAGTGGCGGCCAGTCAGTCTGCGTGTCTGCCCCTCCCTCGACCGCACCACGCACAATACACGTCAGCCAATCAGAGACGGGCACACGTGCGAGGCACGCGCCAATCGCAGATGGCGCGAGGGGTGAGGGGACCAATCAGAAGGGTTGGATGTCAGACAAGGCCCCGTTCTGATCAGATGGTTCGGTGCTTTGTGCGCACCTCAGTCACGTAGCATATGGCTATAACTGAAAACAACATGATGTGGGGGATGGGAAGAGGCCGAATGGTGGGAAGACAGGTGGAGCAGACAGACAACACTTCAGGGAGGAACTGGGGACATAACGGGAACAGTAAGAGTGCAAACACAATTCTAAGAAAGGTTCCTAAACAAGACAAGCCGTTTGGCAAGACCGGACGACTATGAAGCTGTTCGGTAATCGTTTACCCGAGTAACATTTTAAAACGTTCCACCTATGAGCATTACATGATTGCAAGGTAAAACTACTAACTAGAATGCAGAATAAGCAACTGGGAGTGTAAGACTCAGCGAAGGCTGTGCAGGAATGATAAGATGACAAGACGGACAGGGTGCTTTCGCACAGCACACAGTGGTGAATTTTCCGATTTAGCGCGCACAAATTCATGGAGGTCCCTTACGGTACACAAAACGTACACTGGGGTACTTTTGAGCGCATTTTGCGTTAAAAATTACATCAAAATTACAATTACAATTATAATTACACATTACAATCACAATTACAATTACAAAAATACATAAATTTTGCGTTAAAGCATTACATCATTGCAATGCTGTAATGGTAGAGAAAAAAATTGTGGCAGGTGCAAAGCAATGCATTGCTTTGGTGCCAAATACGGCACTAACGGCACCACCATGTATGCAACTATTTTTCCAAATTTGTCATGTTTGAGCGTCTATAACGAACAAGGTTGCGCAAGGTAACAAGAGCAACGCATTGTATCCGAAGTAACTCGAGGTGCTTGTTACGGCCGTATGGGTTTCATCTCTCCCTGGCGTTATCTTCATTGTTGATTTTCTACTTCAAAATGCAACAAATCCAACGAAATTTATGTGTGATATAAGAAGTCGACAAAACCGGACCTTCGTAATCCGGAAAGTTATTAGCCCTGAAATAGATTCAATGAAGCCTCTGTGCAGTGTTATAAACTTATTTGAGCTGACGGGTTCCGATTGTCCCGTATTTGTAATGTTTTATAACAGCACACATTCTGCCAGCTCACTGGCTCTGTGCGGAAGACGCCACTTTGACCGCAAGTCTTTTTGTCATAAGGCTCTCAAATCGATAAAACATGATGAATTTCGAAAAATACAGACCATTTCCAATTGATATCGATAAAACACAATTTATATTCCGAAAAACATGCCTCCGGACTTTATGCGGGCTAAATCGGAAAATGCACCACTGTGCAGCGGTTCGAAGTGAAACAGGGCAGATGATAGTGCAGATAATAGGACAAATAACAGTGCAGAGGAAAGGACAGAGGAAGGACAGAGGAAGGACAGGACAGAGGAAGAACAGGACAGAGGAAGGGCAGGACAGAGGAAGGAGAGGACAGAGGAAAGACAGGACAGCGGAAGGACAGGGGAAGGACAGGACAGAGGAAGGACAGGACAGAGGAAGGACAGGACATAGGAAGGACAGGACAGAGGAAGGACAGGACAGAGGAAGGACAGGGCATAGGAAGGACAGGACAGAGGAAGGACATGACAGACATAAGACATAAAAGACATAAAAGAAAAGTGCAACAAAGAGCCTCTTGGGCCCATCCGAGGTTGCACTCCACCCCCCCCCCCCCCCCCTCCACCAGTCTCGCCCCTTCAAATCACCTTACTCTACCTGCATAAAAGAAGGCTAATCCCACGAGTATTTATGAACTAATCCCTTCTCTGTAAAGTATTTATCTAATCTAATTTTGAAGGAAGCAAGTGTCACTGCATCAGCGACATCCCCTGGTAGCATATTCCAATGTCCTACAACCCTTCTACTGAAAAATGACTGTCGTAGCCTAGTCCTACTTTGTTTCATAATGAGTTTATGCTGATGACCACTACCTCGATTTTCCCTATTGAACTCAAACATACCCTTTAAATATCCAGAATGCTGACTATTTACAAATTTGAAGACTTCAATTAGATCTCCTCTTAGCCTTCTATATCTAAGTGAAAACATACCCAATTTCTTTAATCTATCTTCATAAGGTAAACTACCAAGACAATTAACCATTTTTGTTGCCCTTTTTTGAACTCTTTCTAACAACCAGCAATCTTTCTCATATGTTGGAGACCAGGCTTGTACACAATACTCCAAATGTGGTCTAACGTATGCACAATACAGTTTTGTTATTACCTTTTCACTCTTGTAGGAAACATTTCTGTTAATGGCCCCTAGCATTCTAAGTGCCTTTTTCCTAGCTTCTACAACCTGGTCTGACGCTGATAGTCTATTGTTTACCACGAAACCTAAATCTCTTTCCTTTTCAATCTGCTCCATTTTCTGCCCACCCATTTCATACCTATGTTTACTGCTAACCCGTCCAGCGTGCATAATCTTACATTTACTCAAATTGAATTTCATCTGCCATGCTTCAGACCACTCAACTAGCTTGTCCAGATCTGATTGAAAAACATCCTGATCATGTTTTCCTCTAATAATCCTGACAACTTTTAGATCGTCTGCAAATTTCAAGACTTTGCTGTCTATACTGTTCTCAATTGCATTCACAAATATTATAAAAAGCAATGGGCCCAGGACTGAGCCCTGTGGAACCCCACTGAGAACCTCCTTCCATTGTGATTGGCACCCATTCAATATAACCCTTTGCTGGCGTCCTGAAAGCCACGTTTCTATCCAATCCAGAATCTTGCCCCTGATCCCATGAATTTTAAGTTGCAACCCCAGTCTTGTATGGGGGACTTTGTCAAATGCTTTACTGAAATCAAGAAAAGCTACATCTAGCTGTTTACCCTGATCAAAGCTATCTGTTGCAACATCCAAAAACTCCAGAAGATTAGTTAAACAAGAACGGCCCTTCCTAAAGCCATGCTGTGTATCCTTGATGAGTTCATTTTGCTCCAAGAATTCAACAATCTTATCTTTGATGATTGATTCAAGCACCTTGCAGACTAATGAGGTCAGACTAACCGGTCTATAGTTTTCCTCTTTACTTCTATCTCCCTTTTTATGAATAGGAACAACATTTGCTCTTTTCCAATCAAGTGGAATTTTACTATCTGCGAGTGATTTAGAAAATATTATGGCTAATGGAACCGACAACTCCCTTTCAGATTCTCTTAAAAGTCTAGCATGGATTTCATCAGGTCCTTCTGCCTTGTTAGGCCTTACTTTCTTTAGATATTCTAGAACAAGTGCACTACTTATGCCACCTAACTCTCCTATAGTCTCCTCTGTCTCTAGCTCAGGCTGAAGTGCTGCAATACTACTCTGGTCCTCGATAGTAAAGACAGATTGAAACTGATCATTAAGCACTTCAACCATTTCACTGACCTTGCTAACTAGCACATCATCTACCTTAAATGGACCTATATTTTTGGAAACTGTACTGAACTTATAAAAACTGAAGAACTTCTTACTATCTGCATTACAATGTCTAGCTAAATCAAGTTCCTTTGCCCTTTTAACTGCTCTGACCTTTTTCTTAACTGAATTTCTTGCATTCTGGTAGGCCTTCTGATTTATATCTAGTGAAGATCCCTTCAAAATGCCAAATGCACTTATTTTAGCTTGTATAGCACTCCTTACTTCTGGGGTAAGCCAAACTGGTTTGCCCTTGGTTCTGTTACGTTTGTGCCTGAGGGGTATATGCCGATTCTGAATTTGGCTTAATCTAGCTTTGAAAACATTCCAGGCCTCACATGCATCTAAACCTGCCAACTCAACGTTCCATTTTATCTGTGCGAGGTCATTTCTAATACCATCAAAATCAGCCCGGCTGAAGTTTGGAACCATAATAAGGTTATCTTTGGGCCTCATTTCTGATGAGATATTGAATTTAACCATATTGTGATCACTGGTTCCTAGACCTGCACAAATACTTATGTCACTAACTAGATCACTGTTGTCTGAGAATACAAGGTCTAGAATGGAGCAATGTCTGGTTGGCTCTGTTACAAACTGATGCATGAAAAGCTCCTCTTCAAAGATTTGCCTATACAACCTACACTCATTTGTTTCCTCTGCTATACTTTCGTATCCTCTTAAGTTAAAATCTCCCATAATAAGACACTGAGCCCGAAAGTTCCTACGTATTTCCTCACAAATATCTTGGTCTGTTTCAGCTTGGGAGTTCCTTGGAAGATTCCCTGGTCTGTAAAATGCACCTATCCTCAACCTTCCTCTGTTTCCTGTACCAATTTTAATGTCAAGCCAGATTGATTCTACTTCTTTTACTTTACTAGAATCATCAACTCTAGTAGTGCAGTACAAGCTATGTACATATACAAACACTCCGCCCCCCTGCCGTGATTCTCTGCAGTATGAGAACATGTTATACCCTTGTAACTCGAAATCCTGTAGCCTATCCCTATTATACCCCTCACTAACCCATGTCTCGGTTACACAAATGATATCAGGCTTTTCAAGGGCAACATAACACTCAAACTCATCAAATTTAGACCTAATACTTTGGGCATTCAGCAACACACATGTGATCTTATACTTTGAGCTGACTCTACTAATTCTGAGGGAATTATGATCTACTGTCCTATTCTGACATGAACTTCTACCAATGCTTACTTCCTGATGCCCTATTACTAGCGTCCCTGAACCCCCCTCCTACCTAGTTTCCCTGAATGACACTTCTGTAGGCATCTCCCAAAGCCCTTGCCCCCTCATCCGATAAGTGAAGCCCATCCTTCATATAGTACCTACGCCACTCATAGAACTGATCCCATAAGTCTACATAACTAAGCCCCATAGCTGAACATAAGTTATGAACTGAGCTGTTCACAGACAGAGCTCTCGAGTACCACTCCTCACTGGCTCCACAGCGAGGGAGGATGCCAGTCACAATGACTGGTTTCCTGGACTCCTTCAACCTCTGCAGCAGGCTCCGGTACTCCGCTACTATTCTCACACTCTGCCTAGGTCCTATGTCGTTCACCCCCACCTGTAGTATAACTGTCTCCGGGCTACTCCTACCAAGTTCTGCCTCAATGACAGGGCCCATATCAACTACTCTTGCCCCTGGTTTGACTATACATCTGTCCCTCTTCCCACAGAATGTTCGCCTTAAGGGCCTTACCCTTGAGTCCCCAACCACTAAATGCTGAATCTCTTCCCTGTCACTTTCAGCTGCTGACTCTAACGCACTGAACCTATTTGCTATTGTAACCTGCGGATGTTCTCTGGGGCTGTACTGCCTGACTCTACCCTGAACTTTTGTCCATCCCTCCTGATCCCCTTCCCTCTTCCTCCTCCAGATTCTGCTACCACCCTCCATTACCCAGCACCCCTCCTCATCCTTACTGTCTGTGGCCCTAGCATGACTTTCCACAATGTTGAGTCTCCAGAAACATGACCCTCCAACACACTTCCAAACCCCAGCCGCACTATCCACCTTTGCCTTATCCTCCTCCCTTATGCCCCTATCAGAACTACCACTGGTCGCTGATCCTGTAGGCTCCTTTTCTAACCCCCTAACCACAATCTGCGCATACGTTCCTTGGTCAGGAGCTACACCCTCTTGCGGCTCATCTCTACACCTACACTTACTTAACTGCGCCTCAAGCTCTGCTACCCTAGCCTGGAGGGCCTCTAGCTCTGCTACCTTCGCCTGCATCCTAGTCATGCTCATTTGAATACACTAGTAACTTAGGTATATAACTTAGGTACTATGCACTTTTCAATACTTTACTAACTTAACTTAACTTTTTTTTCTTTTTTTTCTTCTTCTTCTAAACCTTAACTAGATCTAAGTAAAGCTAGTGACACAAATCAGCTATGAGTGCACCTAATACTAGACTAAATATATAATCCTTAAATAAACTGAATACTAAATACACCTTAATTATCCCTAATTTTCTTAAAATATCTACTTATCCAACCCTGCAACTAATAACACAAAAATAAGACTAAGACAATTTTGGCGCACACAAGCTAGAATGAAAAGTCCTTTAAAAAGCAAGTAAGAGGTAACAGCTAACTATGAATGCTTAAAAATAATACCTAAACGATCCACAAAACTAAATATCTAATCCTTATATCTAAATATAATGTGGTTCCTCAAAAAATACACAAAACAACAGAGCTATCCAACAGCTACTTAGCTTGTCTAAAGCGGGCTCAGAGGAAGGACAGGACAGAGGAAGGACAGGACAGAGAAAGGACAGGACAGAGGAAGGACAGGACAGAGGAAGGACAGGACAGAGGAAGGACAGGACAGAGGAAGGACAGGACAGAGGAAGGACAGGACAGGACAGCGGAAGGACAGAGGAAGGACAGGACAGAGGAAGGATATGACAGAGGAAGGACAGGACAGAGGAAGGACAGGACAGAGGAAGGACAGGACAGAGGAAGGACAGGGCAGAGGAAGGACAGGGCAGAGGAAGGACAAGACATGGGAAGGACAGAGGACAGGGCAGAGGGCAGGACCAGGGGTGTAGGTTCCTATTCAGTTTGGGGGCTTCACCCCCCCCCCCCCCCCAACTGGGGCTTCAGCCCCCCCCCCCCCCCCCACTTTGACGAGGAAGTGGGTCAAATCCGGGGGGAAATCTGTATTTTGTGGATTTTGATGGTACTTTAAGCGATTTGTCCAGCTCAGCCCCCCCCCCCCCCCCCCCCCCCCCCCGCCAACTTGTCTGGAGAAGCTACGCCCCTGGGCGACAGAGGGCAGGGCAGAGGGCAGGGATGAACCGGATATATCCATTGGATCCAGATACAATTCAAACAATTATATTTCGAACAGTGCATTACTATGCATCCAACGTCAAGTCACGCATAGCGGCTTTGCAAATATCAGCCGGTGGATATTAGCAACGCACACCGGTAATAGCTTCAGGCGTCCGAAACTCAATATGGAAAATAGCCGCCGAGTAGAGGTCAATCGGTGTTTACTTCATCGTATATTACCGCGGTCAGCAAGGCAGGGTTCGTGAGTCGATACGGTTGAACAGGGAACACAAGGTGTCTGTATTTCAGCAGGCGATTTTTCATCGGCCTAAGCCCGAATGCCATAATAAGGTCACAGTGTGATCTGACCTCTTACTCTCGGTCTTCCAATCATCTACATAGCCGGGAGTTTGAGGTGCTACTTGCGTTTTTTAGTAATGATTTACGCGATAAAGATGATCGATTTGTGGTGTTTTGTGTAGCTAGTTTATATCTGGTTGCTCGACCTCATGCAAACAAACTGTTTGTGGTGTGAAGAAACGCATACGTTTGGATTATACTTCATAGGGCATGGGAAGTAAAGTAATATTGCCATTTGTGGATCGAAATCAGGATATTGTATATACTAACCCCACCCGACACAAGTGCACCCCAAGACAAACCAGAACGAATTGCAACACTGAGCATTGGCATCGCCACGGGGCGGGGAGACGAGGCAGCTTACAAGCAACTGGAAGATCTGTGTAAATTGTGTTTGAGCAAACGGGCATAGGAGTTCTTAACCTACCTTAATCTCACGAATCCGGTAATCCGTGCAGCATTCATCCCTGAAAAAATCAATTTGAATCAAACTGGAGACAGGCATCAACAACAGTCGTACAACAGTCAACAGTCGTACAGAGTCAACAATAGGTATAACATATTATAACATATTGTATTGCAGCAGCAGCGAGTCAGACAAATGTTCAGCTAATGCATCTTCGATGTAGCTTCGTATGTAGATCTTCGATGTAGATCTTCGATTCGTATGTAGATCTTCGATGTAGATCTTCGATTCGTATGTAGATCTTCGATGTAGATCTTCGATTCGTATGTAGATCTTCGATGTAGATCTTCGATTCGTATGTAGATCTTCGATGTAGATCTTCGATTCGTATGTAGATCTTCGATGTAGATCTTCGATTCGTATGTAGATCTTCGATGTAGATCTTCGATTCGTATGTAGATCTTCGATGTAGATCTTCGATTCGTATGTAGATCTTCGATCATCTTCGATGTAGCTTCGTATGTAGATCTTCGATGTAGATCTTCGATTCGTATGTAGATCTTCGATGTAGATCTTCGATTCGTATGTAGATCTTCGATCATCTTCGATGTAGCTTCGTATGTAGATCTTCGATGTAGATCTTCGATTCGTATGTAGATCTTCGATGTAGATCTTCGATTCGTATGTAGATCTTCGATGTACATCTTCGATTCGTATGTAGATCTTCGATCATCTTCGATGTAGCTTCGTATGTAGATCTTCGATGTAGATCTTCGATTCGTATGTAGATCTTCGATCATCTTCGATGTAGCTTCGTATGTAGATCTTCGATGTAGATCTTCGATTCGTATGTAGATCTTCGATCATCTTCGATGTAGCTTCGTATGTAGATCTTCGATGTAGATCTTCGATTCGTATGTAGATCTTCGATCATCTTCGATGTAGCTTCGTATGTAGATTCAAAAAATATGTTGTATCACAACACCCGATGACAAAATAAAAATAGTTCAGTATTGTGTTATTAGGACACCACAAAGGCGACCAAGCTTCAGCCTACCTTAGGCACATGCGGAACTTTATATACTTTTGGGGTTGTAGCTACAACTGCATCCTCAAAAATTACAACCCCAATTATGAATATTACAACCCCAGCATTGCCAGTAAATGTATAAGTACCCAAATAAATACCGTGAACGGTACGCAAAATCACCACAGGACTTTTCAATAACAATCATAACAAAACAATTAATAAATATGACCACAGAAATGGAAATACTTTAAAATGTTAGTAAAGTTTGCAATAAAATAGCATTGAAAACCCAACAATAGGTATTGGAATATTTTTTATATTGATATTTTTATATAATATTGATACCCCTCCCCCCCCCCGGGGGGGGGGGGAGGAGGGGTATCAGGGAGGGGAGGGGTATAGATAGAATCGTGAACCCGTGTGATGGAGCTATATTGTATTTGTATTGCAGCTGAAGCATATTCGCATGAGGTGAATGACGAAATCGTTTCCAGAAATATTACAACAATATATTATAGTGATAGAATAAAAAGAAGAAAAAAGAAGAAAGGTATAACATATTATTCCAAAATTACTGAGAAAGACTATGTATGTACCTGCATGTAGCCAAGTAGCTATACGCACTGAGATCAAGGCCCTGTCAGCAGGGGCATGGAAACTACTTTGAAGTTGGGGGGGGGGCGAACTTTTTGGCAATACTACGACACAAATTAAGACTGAAGAGAGCAACGTGTGCCGCTCTCTTCCATACCCAATGCTGCTTATTGCCAATAATATGTTATATATTGAAGGGCATGGGTATCAATGTCATAGAAGGAAATGGGCCGCATAACAAGCAAACAAACTAGAGAAAAGCCTGTAAACATGAAGAAGGAGCGACACAGGACTAGGGTCACAAAAAGACGGAGAAACGGTGCTGGAGCTTTCACCGTACCTGAATTCAGAACCGGCGGGCCTGACTGACTTCCGAACCTGAGGTAGCTGGTGAGGTGATGTGCCGGGCTCGCACCAAGTTGAGATATATATATATATATATATATATATATATATATATATATATATATATATATATATATATATATATATATATATATCTATCTATCTATCTATCTATCTATCTATCTATCTATCTATCTATCTATCTATCTATCTATCTATCTATCTATCTATCTATCTATCTATCTATCTATCTATCTATCTATCTATCTATCTATCTATCTATCTATCTATCTATCTATCTATCTATCTATCTATCTATCTATCTATCTATCTATCTATCTATCTATCTATCTATCTATCTATCTATCTATCTATCTATCTATCTATCTATCTATCTATCTATCTATCTATCTATCTATCTATCTATCTATCTATCTATCTATCTATCTATCTATCTATCTATCTATCTATCTATCTATCTATCTATCTATCTATCTATATATATATATATATATATATATATATATATATATATATATATATATATATATATATATATATATATATAAGTTAGTTATTTAGTTAGTTATTTTGTTTGTTCGTTAACTGTTGCCGAATTAAGGCTTGTTAACACGCGCACTGCCGGGGTTCGCGCCAACCCCGAACTGCCGGGGGGGGGGGGGGGATTTCCGCCCCCCTAAGATCTAAAAAAACACGCAACTTAGCGACAAGCCGAAAGCGATGCATTAGCTCGAGACAAACTCTATCGAAAGTACTTAGGTCATTTTTAGGTCAGGTCAATATTGAGGTCACCAGAGGTCACCAAAGGTCAAATTTCGGCTATATGTATGAGTGTCCTTGATACAACCGTCTATATCTCGATAACTAAAAGGCGCACGGGAAAAAACGTTCGAACGACAATTTATTTTTTTGCTGTCGCTAAGGTTCCATCAGAATTGACCTGAGGTCAATAGTTAGGTCAGCAGAAGCCATTTAATTTGAAAATTATAATAATTGCCGTATTGTTCTTTAAGAAATAACTTTTGACAGACGCACAATCGAGTAAAACAGATTTCACATTGTGTTTCTCTCGTCGAGACGCATCGAATTATATATTGGGTGACCTAGTTAGGCCATATACGCAAATTGACCTGACCTGAGGTCAGGATCAACTCTTACACCATGTGATTATTCGCCTCGACAAGCCGAATACTATGGTGAACACCCCATTGCTCTACCTTGATTTGGTAAAGAGTTATTGAAGAAAAAACATACGTGACCTGTGGAGTCACCTGAGTTGACCTCGTAGAGGGGTCAAATAACAGAAATGTGACATAGGGCTTTGCATTTGGCACAAGAGTGGTGGATCTGGTGAAAATGGTTAAATGTAGCCATTTGGACTATAGATTTATACGTATTTTATTTTTTCCCATTGACTTATAATGGGGAGGTCACGAAATCGACCTGACCTTAGGTCACCGATATATAAACAATCGAGATAAATGAATTGTAGGTACTTATCACCTGATGACATCCTGTGAGTTTCAAACCGTTTGGTCAATCACTTTGCCTGTGGCACGACCGCAAACATTTTGGAGGTGGGGTCACCTAAGTTGACCTGGTTACCTGACCTGAGATAACCAGAGGTAAAACAAAATCACACCGTGTGGGTAACTTATGCCCAAACAGCTGTGCCAAATTTGGCGAAGCTGCGCGCCGCCGTTGAAAATCCAGTGGCAATGCCCTTGTACATACAGAGTCGAGTCGTACAGAGTCGTACAGAGTCGAGTGATGATCGTGTAAAAAGTTTTTTTTTTGGAGGGGGGGCGGCGCCCCCCCCCCCCCCCCCGCTCCAAAGTTGGGGATGGGGCAAGTTGCCCCCATTGCCCTCACGGTTGCCACACCCCTGCCTGTCAGGTACCTAGCTTGGAGGAGTAGTCACAATGAGAACAGGCTAAGAACAACCCAAAACAATGGCGTAAGGGCCTCAGGGAAAAAAAATCGACAAAGCCATTTTCCAACCAATTAACTTAACATCACCAATCTTCGAAAATCTTACCCTGACCTCAAGAAAGAACCTCCTCTGTTGTACAAGGCGCTCGTTTGCCCTCACCTGGAGTATGGTAACGTGGCATGGGGATATGCCCAAACAGCTGTGCCAAATTTGAGGAAGCTGCGCGCCGCCGTTGAAAATCCAGTGGCAATGCCCTTGTACATACAGAGTCGAGTCGTACAGAGTCGTACAGAGTCGAGTGATGATCGTGTAAAAAGTTTTTTTGGGGGGGGAGGCTCCGTTAAATGTTAAAATCCTGCGAATCTGGAGGAGTGGGGCAGACTCCGGTCGGAGCGACCCTGGTGGGCCCGGCCCCCCTAGCCCCCCCCCCCCCCCCGGTGGCGACGCCCCTGCCTTCACTCTACAGGATGCAACTTATCTCGGATAACACCACATCTGGGTGAGACACCAGAATCCAGATCCATGGACATGAGATTTAAAAAAAACACCCTTACTCACTAGTAAGGCGCCATAGTTGGCGATGAACGAGCGAGCGCGAAATAAATGTATGGTGAATTTCAACCCGATCGGGCAAGTAGTTCCTGAGATACAAAAAAAAGTTGCAACGTGCAGAGGCACCCCACCCATGACTTGTGGGTAGGCGGCGGCGGAGGGGTCCCTAACCACACACCAAATTTGAACACAATCGGCTCAGCCGTTCCTGAGATATAAAATAAGGGTGTGCACGTGCGCACGTGCAGAGGCATCCCTGACGTTGACGTTGACGTTAACAGAGGCGTTGCATCCCTGACTTGTGGAAAATATGCGGCTGAGGGGTCCCTAACCACACACCAAATTTGCACACAATCGGCTCAGCCATTGCAGAGTTTTTGCGAGAAAACACTTTTCAACACCCCTCACGCGGCACGCAGCATGCGCAGTGGTAGTCACCCACATCAGTCAGCACTGTCTGAAACAGGATAGGTTGGATGGGGCTGCTCAGCAAAGAAGTCGGCTTGTCAATCGGACGCATGGTTGCAGAGATATGAGCTTCTCAAAAGCGTCGCCACGGGTCGGGTCGGGTCGGGTCGGGTCGGGTCGGGCCGGGCCGCTCATACTCAGATTTTTCCCATATACCACGGAAAGACGAGCGAGCGCTTCGCGCTCGCTCGTAATAACACCATCATAGGTATGCTCATTGTTCAGAGAACCTTGAGATATAGGGAATATAACCGAAAATAAAATACATTATAGGAGCTAATAACAAAGAATGTGCTTGGGTCTCAGATAAGAACCCCTGATCCATGAAGACCTCTACACAAAATCCAATGACAGATGTAGGAACCCACCGTATCTCACGACAAAATCATACAGTGGATCTTAGATCTCACTGGATTTCTTGATGAAATTTAGCAACACATCGGATCCCACAGGATCCCGTGATAAGCATTCACAGTGCATCTATCACCTTAGATTATACTGGATTTTGCGTTAAAACTTAAAATCCCACAGTATATGGGGAAAATCACACTGATTATCGCTACAAACGTAACAACAGATACCTATAAGAAGTAACTAGATTAATTTACAACAAACATACAACCAGTAAGGCGCCGTAGTTGGCGATGAACGAGCGAGCGCGAAGGAAAGGTATGGTGAATTTCAACTCGATCGGCAAGTAGTTTCTGAGATACAAAAAAAATGTGCGCACGTGTAGAGGCACTCACCTTTGACTTGTGGGAAAGTGAGGGCTGAGAGATTCCTAACCACACACCAAATTTGAACACAATCGGCTCAGTCGTTCCTGAGATATATAATAGGGGTGTGCATGTGCGCACGTGCAGCCACCCCACCCCTGACTTGTGGAAAGGCGACGGCTGAGAGGTCCCTAACCACGCACCAAATTCGAACACAATCGGCTCAGCCGTTCCTGAAATACAGAATAGGGATGTGCACGTGTGCACGTGCAGAGGCCCTGACTTGTGGGAAACTGGCGGCTGAGAGGTCCCTAACCACACACCAAATTTAAAGATTGGCCGTTCCTGAGATATAGCATAGGGGTGTGCACGTGCGCACGTACAGTCACCCCACCCTGAGTTGTGTGAAGTGGCGGCTGAGGGGTCCCTAATCACACACCAAATTTGCACACAATCGGCTCAGCCGTTGCGGGGTTATTGCGAGAAAACACTTTTCAACACCCCTCACGCGGTACGCGCCACGCGCAGTTGTAGTCACCCACATGAGTCGGCACTGGTCTCAAACAGGGTAGATTGGATGGGGATGCTCAGTAAAGAAGTCCGCTTGTCAATCGGACGTGCGGTCGCAGATATATGAGCTTCTCAAAAGCGTCGCCACGGGCCGGGCCGGGTCGGGTCGGGCCGCTCATATTCAGTTTTTTTCCCATGTACCACGGAAGGACGAGCGAATGCTTCACGCTCGCTCGTAATTATTCATATATAAAAATGGGTTCATAAATTTGTATTGGATCTGATTATCTTGATAATGGATCTGGTGGATCTCCCGATAAAATATGGAAGGCAAATGTGGAATTCCGGTAGATCCCTTTATTAAACAACGCTGAAGATATTGGAACCTAATGGACCCTTCAGATTTTTGTTAACGGATCAATGATCTCAGTGGATCCGAAATCTTTATCCAGGAATCGAACCTCTGGAACCATTTTTGTGATCCATGCTCCCTAAACAGTCGAAAACCGGAGTATAATAACAATCAGGTTCTACAGTCTATTATGGTTATCTAAAATTATTTCTTATCATTATTTATTATCCTTTTATGGCAAATAAAGATTAGCCACACCCCAGACAGCGGCCGGATCCGGCTGTGTACCCACATACATCATCAAATTGACTCATAAACGGGTACTTTTGCTGAAAGTACCGGTGTATATCGCAGCGGCATCGTAACGGTGCTTTCAAGGCTACAGCATGGAGCAAGGGTGAAAAACTCCGCTAGCAGCGGTTTTTAGACCTCAATCAACTGAAATGAACCTCAACACAGGAAAACTCCTCAGCTAAGGGATAAGTGAAACATTGTTAAGCCAAACATTTTGGCTTCGACAAGTAACATGAAACTACAATAATTGTAATATTAATGTATCTTCCTGTCACAGCTCAGGGACTGTGAGGCCACGGTCTGTCCTGTCGCAAGAATGGTCAGAGGGCGTGACGTTCTTCGCCTACACTCAAACATAAACACAAGCTCGGCCGCTCCGCCCTGAGACGCGCCCTAGCGGCTAGCAGGGAGGGGAGGGCAGCCGCGGGCGGCGCCAGGGGGGGGGGGGGGGCGCTGCGGGGCGGGGGAACTGGGGGTAACGGCAGCCGTACCTGAACGTGCAGCAGCAGGTGCGCGCGTTGGCAGCGTGCCAATCCTCCTAGCCGTCACGTCAGTACACACAGAGAGTACTCGGCCCCACCAGGGCTCACTGCTGCCGCCGCCGGCCACTCCGCCGCACTGCCGCCGGCCGCCGCAGCTGGTGGCGATTTTTCCATTGAGCCCGGCCGCGGCACGGCGACGCCGCCGCCGCCGCCGGCTCTCCAGGGTCGCGCCGAGACACGTCACGCCCTGACCCGGCCGGCCCTGGACTAAAGGTCAGCACTGGTCGCGCACAGACCGCCCGCGGGCAGACAGCGGCGTCCGGCCGGCCGGCGTCTGCGCCTGCGCACAGTGTGCCGGCGGCGCTCAGCAGGGTCAGCCCGGCTGTCTCGCTAGCTCGTAATGCCGACCATTGGCCTTGCATGGCAACGGGCGGCGGAGCAGCGCGGCGCGGCGGCCCGCCCGAAAAGTGCCTTTTCCGTGTGGCAGGCGGCCCGGCCGAGCGGAGCGACGGTTCCGGGCCGCCGTCAGACGCGGGAAGAGTGAGCAGTGGGGGAAAGAGGGGAGGAGGAGGACAAACGACTGCCGGAGAGGGGCGGAGTGTGCCGGAGAGGGGCGGAGTGTGCCGGAAAGAGGGGCGGAGTGTGCCGGAAAGAGGGGCGGAGTGTGCCGGAAAGAGGGGCGGAGTGTGCCGGAAAGAGGAGCGGAGTGTGCCGGAAAGAGGGGCGGAGGTCACAGGAAGCAGAGCGTGATGCATCAACAAAGGAAATGCCGATCATTGGATAGTCGGATAGGACATGATCCTACTCTGAAATGCCGCGAAATATGAACGTGCAGGGAGAGATGAAATGAAGATGAAGGAAGAGGACGGGAGGTGGGTGTTGCGCTGGGGAGGTCGCGGTCAGGTCGGAGCAGAGCTGGGCAGCGCGGCGGTGTTGCGCTGGGGAGGCCGCGGTCAGGTCGGAGCAGAGCTAGGCTGTGCGGCGGTGTTGCGCTGGGGAGGCCGCGGTCAGGTCGGAGCAGAGCTGGGCTGCGCGGCGGTGTTGCGCTGGGGAGGCCGCGGTCAGGTCGGAGCAGAGCTGGGCAGCGCGACGGTGTTGCGCTGGGGAGGCCGCGGTCAGGTCGGAGCAGAGCTGGGCAGCGCGGCGGTGTTGCGCTGGGGAGGCCGCGGTCAGGTCGGAGCAGAGCTGGGCAGCGCGGCGGTGTTGCGCTGGGGAGGCCGCGGTCAGGTCGGTGTTGCGCAGTGCCGCCGGGTAGTGCGGATAGCCGTGCGCTCCGCCGCCGCCGCCGCCCGCCGGCCGCCGCAGTGCACCGTTCGGAGGAACAAAGGATTTCCTGACCAGCCGGCCGGCCGTAGCCCGAGTGGCGCCCCCCCCCCCCCCCCGTCCTCCTCCCCCATCGCTCCCACCCGGCCAGACGGGGGGGGGGGGGGGTGGGTTCGAGCCAGTCAGCGGCGGCCGGTGACGGAATCTCTGTCGCCCGGCGGGTGTTCCACGGCAAATTAAAATCGACCAAACAAAATGCAAAATGAAACTCTTATGTCACCGATTTTGATCAAAATTGGATCATGGTGATATTTGGGGCGCTGAAACGAGCGGTGAAAGTTTTGCCGCAATCTAAGCAGCGGTTACGGACTCTCCTAAGGCAGTTTACAGGGTCATGTTGCAGAGCAATCTTTGTGAGCCCATATCGCCGGCAATTTATGACGCAATATATATTTGTTAGATATAATTATAATGCAAAATAGACATTCTGCAACATGTGGTTAGGTTTTTTTGCGAAATATATTTTCCCCTTTTTTCAGTATTCCTAGCTATTTGAAATTCCATGTTATGACCATACAATTTTGAATGGCAACCAATTTGCTTTCAAATACCAAAAATCGTGAGTTATCATCTTTAAATACGTCAAAAAATGTATTGCATGCTACTGCCGCATTACAAATACGTTATTCACCAATACATTTTGCCTGAATAAAGCTAGAGGGATATGGTGAACGCCATTGTGTTCCTCTCGTCAAGACGCGTTGAATGACATGCAATATGACCTCTTGCTAGCATTTGGTGACCTTGACCTGAGATCAAGATAAAAGTGGGGAGGTCCAATACAGGTCAACCATAGGCGTAGGGTGACAATAATATGCCAGTGATCTTAACCAAAGTTGGTATGTAAGGGAATCATGGGCGTTGAATCGATATGTGAAGGTTTCAGCTTCCTAGTGACAGCAACCTCTGAGATATGGCCTGATATATTTGTCATAGGTCGCGCTGCAGTTCATCATTTGAGGGCGATTAGCTCCGGTACTTTAAAGCCTAGCATAGGTTTAAAGTGTATCGTTATATTATATGATGTCCAGTAATACACGTGATTTGCAAAAAATGGTCGGTAGACATTGTTACCAACTTCTCAATGAGTTGGAGGCTAGAATTTGTCAACTCGAACCCAAGCATGACCAAAAGTCATTGTTTCATTTTCGGAGCCGGACTCTTGGCTCAGCTGCCTGAGTGGCACTTGTGCGGACAGGCATTGTCGTACAGGGAGGAGACAGAGCACCAAGGAGTGCAGCTTCGCTCGCAGCTGCAAGGCGCCGATCACGTGAACGCGCGACTGCGCCGCGGTAGAGGGTCTTTCTTCGGTTTCACGCCAGCTGGCATGTTTAACTCGCACCTGCCGGCGGCAGACAAGGCCTACCTCTGGCGCGCTGTAGTGTCACCGGTAATGCTATATATGGGCCCTTTGAAAGGCAGATAGGCCCTCTGGAAACCAGATGGGCCTCTGGAGGCTAGAGCGGATCCTCTGGAGGTCAGAGTAGGCCTCATGGAGGCCAGATGGGTTTTCTGGAACCTAGGGAGCCCTTGGCTGGTCTGGGGGTGCCCAGACTCTGGTCTGAAGGTCAGGCACGTAGCCAGGATTTCGTCCAGGGGGGGGGGGCGACGCCTCGAAAGGGCCCCCTTCCCGAGCGCTGAAAGGGCCCAATCCCAAACGTTGAAAGGGCCAAACAGAACGGGTGAAAAGGCACGTTACACGGATGGAAAATGCAGTATGACAGGTATGACAAAGGCCATACCAACTTTTAGGAGCTGGAGTTAGCAAACTGCCATATCAACTTTGGAACCAGCGACACCAATTTGGAATCAGCTATACCAACTTGGAATATTATTTGCAAGCTCAAGACCTGGAACTCTTAAACAAATTGCGCCGCGGAGCGGCGCGGAAATTTTGAGTCTCATGTCCTAGATATGCAATCTCATCAATGCGCCACATTGCGTATGGTGCAGACCTCTAAAAATTTAATTGTGCGTTTAAAATTGCGGTAAAAAGTGATAAAGTCAACTATTTTACCCAATTATATAGGAAAGTAGCAACATAACACAGAAATGCGCCTAGAAACGTGTTTTCTTCTAGCCCGCATATAATTGAATTTGTAGTTAAATTGCGCCGCGCAATTTTTTTACATTTTATTCCCTGGAAAACTGCATGCTTACCGTTGAAATGCCCAGTGTCCCTTTAGATCGTCTAGGTGCCCCTCCGACCTTTTCAACGCCCTTCTGACCTGTTCAGGGACTCATCTGGGATCCGCGAAAAGACATGATGTGGAGTGGTTGATATATATTAAATACAAAGAGGGCTTACTCTACAAGAAAAGTTAAAATCGGAGCTTGCTGGTATATTGTAACACCCTTCGTTAGCGATTAAAGGGATATTGCCACCTCCGGAGGATTTCTAAAAAGCAACTTAAATGAATGGTGGGGATCAACAATCTTGTATGCTCAAGCTCAAACTTGCTCCTGCAGCACCTAAAGCTGGGTATCGGCATTTTGTTCTGACTCCAAAACGTTGGTCCCAGCTGTGCTCAGTACTTTATTCATGATGGCCGCTCTAATCCAGTTTGACTGTGAAATTGGCGCCCGCCCAAAGCCGAAGCGTCCGAATTCGCCGAGACTTGACCTTGGAAAGTATATCTGTGTTATAAGGTATTGGTCTCAAATCTCCTACGGCCCCAAAGTCGAGACATAGCCATTCTTGCTGTTTTATTCATGTTTTATTATGAAAGAGGCTATGGTTGTTGACGATATAATTAACTGTATACGCATTTTAATTTTAAAGTGGACTGACCGAATGGTGATGTTCAGTATGCAATATTCAAAAGCAAATCATAGTCTGCAAAGAAGTGATTCTAAATAGTGGTGAGGCGACTCCAATTTTACGAATGTGTGTCAATCATGAGTGGTGAAAATTTATTTTTTTATCTAATGGGGGAGTTTCAGGAACCAAATTTTGCAGGTGAAATCGGACACGCTTAATCTACCGATACACACCAAAAACTCCATATTGGTCTGCGAGGTGGCAATATCCCTTTAACCCTATTTGTAACAGGCTCCTGGCTACCCCTATTTGTAACAGGGGGGGGGGCGGATTCCGCCCCCCCCCCCCCGGAGATCTCGAGATCTACCCGTCCGATTTTCAAAAATGAAACGGTGTTTGGTTCCCCTCAACACGATCTACATTTATAAATAATACAAAAATAAAAATTTGGGATAGGGGGGCAACAGGGGGCAAAAACTACAAATTTGAGTGGTATTTTTGATCCAACATAGCTTTCATGTTTATCGACCGATTTTAACACAAGCAATAGGAATCGATAGAGATTGAATTGGAGATTGATATATGACGGTGACCTTTGAAAATTCAAAAATCATAAGCGTGTGTAGGTCACTCAATATGGGGGTGAAGTAAATGCGTAATAAAACCATTTTTTGATGTGCTTTTTTTAATAAATGAAATGGTATGTGTTTGAGACATTAGAAAAAGCAGTTATAAATCATATTTTTTGCCATAGGCGGTACCAGGTTAGTGAAAAAGGGGGTAAAATTGGGAAAAAGTATAAACCGCAGACAAGTTGCTACCCAGCACTATAAATATGTATAGGCGTATCCAGGATCCAAACTGGGGCGGCGCAAGACCTTTTGATAAGTATATTATCCGCTATTATGATACTAACTAGTAACAGTGACTATTTCACTTACAACTTCAATTAACATTGCTTACCCCCTTTTTACCCTACCTGGACTCGCCTATTATCTTATAATCGTTCTTAGAGTAGCCTGTGGTGCGTGTTTCATCCGAAAACTGCAGTATGTTATGTCATTGTACGCCCATCCCTCTTAGTTTCCTTGCAATAATATGACCCCCTTTCTTCCATTCCTGAGCGCGCCTCTGAAAAAAATGACTTTATTCCCTTTTCTGGTCTCATATGTGCATATATTATTATAAGCTAAACGTATATTGCGCCGTTATCGCTGGCATATCGTCATCACCATGTCAGTCACCCCCCTTTTCATGTTCCTGAACACGCCCCTGAAACTCTATATGTAATAAATTATGCAATTAATGGAATCAGAAGCTATCTTTTACATCTTAATAGCTATAAATGCCCCTTACATTGCTCTATTGGCTTCCCGCCAAGCATTGAATACTTCCTGGAACCCCCCCCCCTTTTCAAGCCCCTGAAACCGCCTCTGCCATGCAATTTTTATGATATTTCATTAACATCAACTAATTTGCACTTGTTGCAATCACCGTAAGCCGATGTAACTCCTTCATACTTGATGCAGTCAGGAAGAAACCGTGAAG
This sequence comes from Chirona hameri, assembly GCA_036785665.1. NCBI lineage: Eukaryota > Metazoa > Arthropoda > Thecostraca > Balanomorpha > Balanidae > Chirona > Chirona hameri. The sequence continues at coordinate 7,845 of JAXIVJ010013354.1, read as the reverse complement.
ATCGCATTTCCGTATTATCACCAAATGTCGCCTCCGAACCCACCCAAAACTGTGCCCTGGAACCGCCTCTGTTCAGGTTAAGAACTCAAAATTTTGACTCCAATTGCGGAGTTCAATTCTATGAAAAGTCCCAAAATTTCATGGGCCTGCTCCCAGCCGTTCTGGAGATATCTGCGAAAAACATGAGGGGGGGGGGCGGAATCCGCCCCCCCCCCCCCCCCCTGTTACAAATAGGGTTAAGAGGCATTCGGTAACATGTCATTGCTCGTCTTAAAGACGAGCAATGACCTGTTATCGAATGCCTCTTAATCGCTGACTAAGGGTGTTACAATATACCCGAAAGCTCCGATTTTAATATTTTTCTTGTGGAGTAAGACCTCTTTGTATTTAATCTTCATCTAGGATCTCTACGTGCTTTGGGCCCTTTCGGTCTAGCCAGGGACTCCTCTGACCTTCCAAGAATCCCTCTTACTGTCAAGGGGCCCATTCGACCTGTTCAGAGGTCCTTCCGTCCTGGCCAGGGACTGAACTGGCTGCTTTGACACCCTGCCGACATGCTCAGGGGCCACTCCGACCTGCCCAGGGGCCCCTCCAGTCTGGCTAGGAACTCATCCGGCATGTTCAAGGGCCCTTCCGACCGGCCCAGGGACCGTTTCGGTCTAGCCAGGGGCCCCTCTGACTTGCCCAGGAGCCCCTGCGATCTGCCCAGCGACTCTTCTGGTCGGACTGCGCTGGCTGCTTTGTCGCCCTGCCGACATGCTCAAGGGGCCCTCCGACCTGCCCTCGGGCCCCTCCGTGCTGGCTAGAGGTCAATTCGGCATGTTCAGGGGACCCTTCTTACCCGCCCACGGGCCCTTTCGGTCTGGTCAGGGCCCCTCCGATCTGCACAGGGCATTTGGGACTTTTCAGGGCCCCTCTGGTCTGTCCAGGGGCCCTCCAGCCATATAAGGGGCCCTTCCGACCTGGCAAGGGACTGCGCTGACTGCTTTGTCGCCTTGCGACATGCTCGGAGGGCCCTCCGACCTGCCCTGGAGCCTCTCCGTGCTGACTAGGGGCCCATTCGGCATGTTCAGGGGCCGTCCTGACCCACCTAGGGGCCCTTTCGGTCTGGTCAGGGACCCCTCTTACCTGCATAGGCGCCCTTTGAACTTCCCAGGGGCCCTCTGGGGTCTGTCCAAGGGCCTTCCAATCTGCTCAGGGGCCCTTATGACCTGGCAAGGGACTGTGCTGGCTGCTTTGTCGCCCTGCCGACATGCTCGGAGGGCCCTCCGACCTGCCCTGGAGCCTCTCCGTGCTGACTAGGGGCCCATTCGGCATGTTCAGGGGCCGTCCTGACCCACCTAGGGGCCCTTTCGGTCTGGTCAGGGACCCCTCTTACCTGCATAGGCGCCCTTTGAACTTCCCAGGGGCCCTCTGGGGTCTGTCCAAGGGCCTTCCAATCTGCTCAGGGGCCCTTATGACCTGGCAAGGGACTGTGCTGGCTGCTTTGTCGCCCTGCCGACATGCTCAGGGGCCTCTCGACCTGCCCAGGGGCCCCTCTGTGCTGGTTAGGGGCCCATTCGACGTGTTCAGGGGTCCCTCTGACCCTCTTAGGGGCCCTTTCGGTCTGGCCATGGGCCACTCTGATATGCATAGGGCTCTTGTGAACGTCCAAGGGGCCCTCTGGTCTTTCAGAGAGGGTGCTGGTGGCCCTGAAGTGCTCTAAACTCTCTGAAGACCACGCTTCGCGTGGTAAAGAGTCCATGATACCGCGCTTCGCGCGGTCTCGTCGGCCCTTTTCGGCGCGCTGCGCGCGCCTAAAAGGGCCCTCCACCACCGAAAAGGTCCCTCCTGGCCTCCAGGGCACCCCCCCCCTTGGCTACGTACCTGCTGAGGGCCCTCTCAGACCCCGGCCTGGGACACCTCATGCTGGGACCAGGGGCCATCTTAACCAGTCTAGGGCCCTCAGACCAAAGGCAGGGCCCTCCCAGACCAGCCAAGGGCTCCTTAGGTTCCAGAGGACCCATCTGGCCTCCATGAGGCCCACTCTGGCCTCCAGAGGGCCCGATCTGGCCTCGAGAGGCCCATCTGGTTTCCAGAGGGCCCCTCTACCTTTCAAAGGGCCCATCTGGCTTCCCGATGGACCCTCTGTGTTTTTCAGAGGACCACTATTTTCCTTACATAGGGCCCACTCTGGCATCCAGTGGGTCAGTTCTGACCTCCTGAGGGCCCATTCTGACTTCCTGAGCCATGTTGTACTATTGGTTCCAAAATAAGTGTCCCGCTGGGTTAGACGACAGTGTGTAGTGAATACCTGCATTCTCGCCATTCCCGGCCAGTCTGGGAGGTAGGCTGTCCGACACACTCTAGTGCTCGGCGGGACAGCCTATACAGCTTGGCTACACTGACGGAATATGCGTTGTTGAAATTGTGGGCAGACTGCACTGTTGATCGGGCCTTTCGACTGCATCTGCCCGCCAGCTCGGAAATACCGGTAAAAACCGGCTACACAGATGGTAGCCAGTAGGGCGGCCATTCAGCGACATGAAGGTGGCCTGAGGCAAACTTCCACTAGCCAAGGGCGGATAAGAGTTGACTTGGAGAGTGGCCAAATACTAATACAAATCACATTTTTTTCAACTTTGGACTTTGCCTCCTCTTTCAAAAGGGAGTATGTAAAAACACATTTGACCTTGAAATAGTTGCCTCCCTAGATACGCCAATGCCACTAGCACGTGTCATGGCCACACGAGAACGACTGTTGGAACAGTGGAGATCAGACCCGCAGACCGGTTGGATCGACGCTGAACTGCCGTTTGTTCTGATACCTTTTATCTTTGAATTTGCTGCCATTTTTAAGCGATTTTGACAAAGGCGAACTAATAAGACTGCTTCATTCTCCAACCATCTACGCTTTTACACAAATCAATAACCGCCGATTTATGCCGGGGAATCCGACCCGCGTTGCTTCTGCCCAACCAACCAGCCAACCATGGTGGCGTTTGCGATAAAACTGAGCTCGGTGGTTTTCATAATCGCCGTAGGCCTTCGCTCTCTTCTGTCGGCTGAACGTGACATTAATCTTGTAACCTCTGCCTGTATAGGCTGTTCCGCGCAGCATTGTTGTTCACCGTACAGCCTAACCTTTCAGGCGGTTCAACACGGCCGGTATTCACTACAAATTAACCGCTGTGCCGGCCAACCCAGCCGGACGCTTATTTTGGAACCACACGAAGGCTCAAAACAGTTATATAATGACCGTCAGTGGCGAACCCAGGATTCGGTCCAGGAGGGGACCACGTAGCGAAGTGGGCCCCCAGGCCTTGGTGAGCCCCTCAGGCCTTAGTGGCCCCCTCAAGCCTTGGTGGGCCCTTTTGACCTTGAAGACAAATGTAGACCAGAATGGACCATTTTAGTTCACAATATGTCTTTCGCATGCTAAAATGGGCCTCTATAAACCAGAATGGGCCCTCTGCAAGTCAGAATGGGCCCTCTGGCGGTCAGAGTGGACCTTCTGGGGCCGAAGTGGCCCCTACGGAGTGGGCTCTCTGGAGGCCAGAAAGGGCCCTTTGGAGGTCAGAGTGGGCAAATTTACTTGCGATTTGTTTGCAAACGGGGTACAATTCGTTTCGAGTCACTTCGATCGGCTATGGGCCCTCTCGGGCTATTGGCCCCTTCAAGGCTCAAGGGGGGGGGGGGGGGGGTGGCATTCCCCTCCCCCTGGATACGCCACTGATGACCGTCATGAGCTATTGCTAACGCCAAGTGATGATAATAATGAATAAAGTAGCACGAGGGCATCCATCAGCTCCAAAACCGTTGCGCAGACTTTTGGTTGTGACGTCATAACTCGGTGACCTGACCTGACCGGTATTTTTGTCTGGTGTCAAAATGTGTCAAATGAATAGTTGCCTCCCTAGATACGCCAATGCCACTAGCACGTGCCATGGCCACACGTTCTACCAGTCTACCAAATGTGTACGATATCACTGAAGCGGATCGGAAGTAATTGAGAATAAATAGAGGGGCGAACGACCACTTTGTGGCGTCCTGCCATCGCTATTAAAGGAAATAGTTCACCTTCAACATTAGTTTTAAACTGAGATAGCTGTTTTGTAGCCCATGTTGGGAAACCCCTATCTGCAAGTTTTCTTGTCTGAAAAGACTCTCCAGCCGAATATATTTGAGTTTTTGGCGAAGGAATGCGGTGCTGGCGAAAGCATGTTGTACTGGTTCTAGCCCGGGCAGAGGCTATACCATCAGCCAATCAGCTTGCAGCTGGTACTAGCAAGCGAACGCCGGCCGCCAGTTGGCACATCTCCAATGCGAGTCTATATTTACGCGACTACTTTCGAATCTGATTGGCTGAACCATTTTTTACATTCGCGTGACGTCAGGACTCTGACTCAGAGAGTATGCATATAGTTTTGATAAACAGTAAAAATGTACGGCCTTCTGTCCTGAATCGGCGCAATATAAGGCCATTTTTGACAATATAAAAAGAAATTGTATGAAAAAATATCATCAAATCGTGTTGGGTAAAAAAATTCCAAGGTGAACTATTTCCTTTAAAGGGAATGTTTCACCTTTGTATTAGTTTTAAACTGAGATAACCATTATCTTGGGCCGCTATTGAAATGTCTAAATTACTAAGGTCATTTTTCCCAAAACTTAACCGTTTTTAAGCAATTCAATTTACCATTTGCAAAATGCACCCAGGCTGGTGCAGCCGCTGATTGGCTGACAGCCACCTTTTCACACAATCCCACTTTGTTAGCCAATTAGCGGTGGTCTATAGCTCAATAATAACGTCATCAACCCAAATTCAAAAAACTTTATTTCTATCAAATTAAGTGACTTTTCGAGTGAAAAATATCACCATCGTTTTCAGCAGCACTTACCTCATATTTTCGACCACAACCAGCGTATATTTGACAACTTTCAAAGAAGAAGAAAGGTGAAACATTCCCTTTAATGCATTTTTGCAAGGTTTCGTTTTTTCGAGGTGGTAGGGTTTTTTAAAGGAGGACCAAAAGCGATGTACCAAGTCTCTTTTTAAGGTCCGTGGAACTGTTTCTGAGTGTTGTTGTTTTTTTCTCGGAAAAGTGCATTTTATAGATCACCCTACTACATGGCCTTGGATGGCCCTGAAGAATCATTGCCGCCTAAACTGATACCTACTTCACATTGACTTCGTCGCCAAGTTGATATGTTGGACTGTTTTCCTCTTGTGGAGACAGGGTGCTGGGATCTTTCGTCAGCGCAGCACAACAATTCCTACATAGCAGATATCCCTTTTTGATGCGTTTGTCATTCACCACTTGGACCAAATGATCGGACACCTCTCTCAACAGCTTCGTGATGTTTTGTTTTGTGTCTCGAGAACGGATCACAGCGATAGCGATTCTGATTCACCATCTTTCGGTGGGCACGCGCGGCTAGCACACATTATCAGTGTTCACTCGCCTTCCTCATGCAGACGATTGACTGCTCCACCTTTGTTTCGTACGTACCACTGATGCCTGACCTTTGTCTTCGATACCTCGCATCTCTCCTTGCGTCCCTTCCCGAGCATGACGCCGCTACCGAAATCCGATGACAGTCGTTGTTTACGTAAAGTCGATCGGCCGGCGTCAGTTTCGCGGCCGACCAGCGCAGTCCCGTGCACGCAACTCGCAAAACAAAAGAGGGAGTGTCAATACTTTGAAGTGAATGTTTGTTTGCCATTGAGACTCCTTGTTATGTCCATTTGGGGATCTTAATAATACTCCAGTGCCAACACGTTGTTTGCCATTGAGACTCATTGTTATGTCCATTTGGGGATCTTAATAATACTCCAGTGCCAACACGTTGTTTGCCATTGAGACTCCTTGTTATGGCCATTTGGGGATCTTAATAATACTCCAGTGCCAACACGTTGTTTGCCATTGAGACTCCTTGTTATGTCCATTTGGGGATCTTAATAATACTCCAGTGCCAACACGTTGTTTGCCATTGAGACTCCTTGTTATGGCCATTTGGGGATCTTAATAATACTCCAGTGCCAACACGTTGTTTGCCATTGAGACTCCTTGTTTATGGCCATTTGGGGATCTTAATAATACTCCAGTGCCAACACGTTGTTTGCCCATTGAGACTCCTTGTTATGGCCATTTGGGGATCTTAATAATACTCCAGTGCCAACACGTTGTTTGCCATTGAGACTCCTTGTTATGGCCATTTGGGGATCTTAATAATACTCCAGTGCCAACACGTTGTTTGCCATTGAGACTCCTTGTTATGGCCATTTGGGGATCTTAATAATACTCCAGTGCCAACACGTTGTTTGCCATTGAGACTTCTTGTTATGGCCATTTGGGGATCTTAAAGGGAGTGTGCCTACTGTTTTGAACTGTCAAAATTATTTTTCCTACGATAAGTAGCTATTGTTGTGATGGTTGGATACGATGAAATTCACATCTGGAGCCCCTTTAGTTGAATTTTCACTTATATTGTTTGCGATAATTTTTCGTTTCGATATCGAAAAAACTATTCCCACTACGGTGAAGGTAAACAGAGGTAACAAATTGATACGTGAACGACGCACCTAAGACAAGCATGATGCATGCAAGCATGATGGCCGCCCAGGCTCTGTTGTTCGGCAGCTGCTATCAGCGCACACGAGCTGTTTGTTAGAATTGCTATTGGCCGGTGATAACGATATGCTAGCAGTGTAATCGATAGTTGCAATGCTTTTAGTAGTGGGAAGCCATCTGGAGTCTACCCGATAACTTTTTGCTCCCAAGCAAATTCCTGGAGTCTTTGAATATCTCAGCAACTAGGGTGAATCTGGAGAAATGATGTAGTGGTTCAATTCAGAAAATTGTGTTCTATAGACCAGTGTCAATAACCCCAACTAAGCGATGTGAGTAGGCACACTCCCTTTAATAATACTCCCAGTGCCAACACGTTGTTTGCCATTGAGACTCCTTGTTATGGCCATTTGGGGATCTTAATAATACTCCAGTGCCAACACGTTGTTTGCCATTGAGACTCCTTGTTATGGCCATTTGGGGATCTTAATAATACTCCAGTGCCAACACGTTGTTTGCCATTGAGACTCCTTGTTATGGCCATTTGGGGATCTTAATAATACTCCAGTGCCAACACGTTGTTTGCCATTGAGACTCCTTGTTATGGCCATTTGGGGATCTTAATAATACTCCAGTGCCAACACGTTGTTGGCTATTGAGACTCCTTGTTATGGCCATTTGGGGGATCTTAATAATACTCCAGTGCCAACACGTTGTTTGCCATTGAGACTCCTTGTTATGGCCATTTGGGGATCTTAATAAATACTCCAGTGCCAACACGCTGTTTAAACCTCGCCCTACGGGAGGTCCTAAAAAGAGACCCCCCCCCCCCCCCCGTTAATTTCGCAAACCACAACATAGAGCAATGCGGTAAGAACCACCCATGTTGCCTGTCATGAGATAAAATATAACAGTATGCGATTTTTAGGGTTCAGGTCAACGGGTGACCTTCCAGGTCAAGAGAATGACCTAAGATCGACCACGTCCAAAAACAGCGATTGTACAGGGCGCTTTAGTATAACTTCCGAACGAAGAGAGATAGAGAGACACCGTAAAAAGTAAGCGTGGTGCCTGTCATAAGGAAAATACAAAGGCATCCTATTTTGAGCATCTAAATCAACTGGTGACCTTTAGGGTCACCAGTTCACCTTGGCATGGGGCTTGACGAAAAGGAATAGGTCACGATCTAAAAGTCGCATACACTTCAAATTTGTATAGGATATGTATAATTGTTGTGAACTCAGCTACTGAAAATTTCAGCAACATGCGCCGCAGGTGTAAAAGGTTATTCAAG